>PVKP010020943.1:0-39953 GCA_004027715.1 Plecturocebus donacophilus
CACTGTTTACAATAGCAAAGACCTGGAACCAAGCCAAATGCCCACTGATGATAGACTGGACAAGGAAAATGTGGCACATATACACCATGGAATACTATGCAGCCATAAAAAATGATGAGCTTGTGTCCTTTGTAGGGACATGGATGAATCTAGAAACTATCATTCTCAGCAAGCTGATACAAGAACAGAAAAACAAATATATAAATTTATTGTCATTACTTGTAAGCCTGCCCTTTATTTTAAAATATAAGATATGATAAGATCAGAAACCAATCTTGTTTCTCCATTTCTTTCTCTGGAAATAATTCCTTAGGAGTCTAAACCCATAGTAACAAAAACACAGGAAAAAAACCACACATACTGAACAGTGTTTATATAATGAACAAAGGCTAATATAACTCCAGATCTCTTCTTATTTATTTTGTTGATATTTGTGTTGGTTAGTTAAGAAGATGATTTGTTTGATTCTTTCAACATTTGTTTATTCAACAAACTGTGGGCTTTGGAGACGAGCAGCCGAGACTAGAATCCCGGCTGTATCCCTTAATAACTGTGTAACTTGGAGCAAGTTATTTAACCTCCCTATACCTGTGTTTCGTAATCTGAAAAATGAAGATATTAGTATCTAACTCATAGAGTTGTTGGGAGGGTTAACTATGAAAATACACAAAAAGCTTATACCAGTCCCTGGTATATAGTAAGTGCTCAATAAATTATAAATGGGAGGATTCCGACCCACATCGAGTTTACAGTCTTGGCAGTACAGATCTTGTAGGCAGAAAGAGACACCAAATCACACAGCTAACAGCACCTTTACAATTGTTTTAAGTTTAACATAGGAAAAGTATAGGGTGCTAAAGATCAATTTGTGGCTTTCTTTTCCAATGAACTGCAAAAATTCCACTTTTATGCCCAAGATTCTTATCTTACTTTTGTAAGATCAAGAACAATATGTGAAGTTTCCACTATTATACATCCACCCATTATATGTAGTTGTACTGGAAAAAATCAAAAGCTGATAACTTTTAACTTGAACAATATGTGAACTTTCCACTATTATATATCCACCCATTATATGTAGTTGTACTGGAAAAAAAATCAAAATCTGATAACTTATATAGTATTTATATATATCAAGGTGCTTAAAGATAAATCCTAGTACCTGAGGAGGTGTAGAAATCATTCAAACTGTTTGATTACAATGACAAACTAGTCAGTAACTTATTAAATATTGTATTAAATATTACTAAGTATTTTACTTTTCAACACAGCTTTTTAAAGACACAGAGCTTTTCAAAATTTCTGCTCACCTGGGAGTAAAATCTGGGGAAGCAGATTTCTCCAGTGTTTAAAGAAGTCAATTTGGCACAGTGTACAGGGAGTGAATACATTTTTCCCATCACAAGGGAATACATTTTTCCCATCTCTCAGTTGTTTTTCTCTGGTAAAGGAGGAAATCAACGCCCATCTGTAAGGCGATAAACGTTTCAGTGTTTTTATATTTAAATAATTAGTATACTAGTCTAGTAACTGATAATCCACGAATAAGTTAAGAAGAGCTAAGAAAGAGAAAGAAAAGTATCCATCCTTTGGTTGCAAGTAATACTTACATTGGGGTATGGCAAAATTTACTTCTGCACAGAGGAATTTAACCCAGGACTGCTGACTTTTTAAGAGCTGAGAAAGCAGTTGTAGAGTGCAAGGCCCCACCCAACAGGGTCTAAGTTTCCCTCTGTAAAACTGGCAGGCCACCAACGGCCACGTACCGGGGCGGCCGAAGGGATGATAACAGGGATCCCCGCCCTGGGTTCGGCTATCGTGGGCACACGGGGCCGGCTGGGCGAGGCTCTTCAACAACTGGGCCAGCGCAGGGGCCCCCTTTCCTCACCTTCCTGGGTCTCTCCAAGTCCCGGGACGCCGCCTCCCTAGGGGGAACCCTGCTCCGCGCCCATTGGGTTGCCAATCCCGGCCCGCCTAGCACGGAGCGGCTAATCAGGAGGTAGTCTTTCCGAGGGGGCGGGACGAAGGGCGGTGCTGATTGGCGGAGCCTGAAGTCGCCACGGCCGCGGGGCAGCAGGCGCATTTGCCTGCCTAGGGTGGAGACCCACAAGCCGAGGCCGCCTGCAGCGTTCTGCACCGCCAACCGCACGCCATGGCTGACAGCCGGGATCCCGCCACTGACCAGATGAAGCACTGGAAGGAGCAGCGAGCCGCGCAGGTACACCCTGAGCTCCCCGAGCGGGCCTGAGGGTCCGCGTAGAAAGTGGGAGCGTCGGCGAGTAACTGCCCGGCTTCCGCCGGGGCGGCTCTTGGAGGGCCTGTACCGCGTCACGCGGGGCGGGAGGGTCCCCTTCGGTGCAGAGGGACTGTTAGATTAGCGGGAGCAGAGAAGGGGAGTCCGAGGCGTGGGGCATGGGGCGCGGGCCTGGAGGACTTGTCGTCCGCGCCAGGCTCGGGTGGTTGCTTCAGAATGTTGCACTTTTGCCAGCTGGGACAGAGGTCGCAGCTTGAGGACAGAATGAGGGCTCATGGGGAAAGAGGCAGAGAGCGGCAGCTGCAAGGAAGTCCTTGACGGGAGAAGGGTAGGCTGTAACGCTGCCCTTCCTGAAATACTATTTACACGCTTTCATAGTTGTGGGGTACCAGCAGGGCAGGGATTGTGTTTTACCATCTTGACGTCTCCAGCACCAATCACAGTGACTGGTACGTACTATGCACATTATTAAACAATTAAATAAACGAATTTTGCCATCCATTGTCTCATTTGCACTTCAAAATATCAAGCCTAGCATTTTAGAGCTGGGCGGTGACATTAGGGATTGGCTAATGCGTTTATTCTATTCTTTGAGTGCCTGCAGGTGCTAGGCACTGTTCCTGGACAAGGTGTACAGATTCCAATGAGGCAAGAACAACACCCTTGAGAAGCTGAGAGTCTAGTCTGGGAGACAAGACACATGAACAGATGGTTAAACTCCAGCGTAGTGGGGGCTCTAATATAGGTTATCTGTAGAATGTAGAGAGAGTGACCAAGTGGGCCGGACAAAGCAGGTGACATCTGAACAGGAATTTTTTTAATGAGTGGGATTTTAACTTGGTGGTGAGGGAGGCATTCCTGGCCTGTACCCTGGGGGTGCAAGGTCTCAGAGGGCATCTATGACAGATGAGACCGCATCTATTCTGAGTCTTCTGTTGGCAGATTGGCCTAGAGAGTCTAAAGGTCTTGCCCAGTTCCCTGGCTGCTGGTTAATGGTAGAGAAAAGACAGTAACCAAGTTTCTCCCATTCTGCCTAGTGCTCTTTCTCAAAACTCAGTGTTCATGAACTGGGGTATTAATGCTAAGTGCTCATGGATTGCTTTAATGATTCCCTATTTGGGAAAAGGCTGCCATTCTCCCCTAAGAGCCTGGAAAATCTCCCCTCTTGGTCCTGTTCTTTGTTATATACCATTAGGATGGTTCATGAGCTCTTGTATATGTATAATAAAGTGAACCAGAGAGATGTAGAGTCTTAGTGAAAGATGTGCCACTAATTAGTGGCAGACACAAGGTTAGAACTCAGCTTCTTGGGCCCAAGACTCTTTCCATACCTAGAGGGTGCTAAATCCTGGTTCACACTGAAGTTTTCATGAATACTCAGTGAACTGAGAAAAGTGTGGACAAGGTAGTGAGATTTTTACAAAACAAAATATTTTCATTTTAAAGGACTCTCCTTTATTCTGAGACTAACTGCCTTTCTTGTTTGGGAGAATCATGAACTGTTCAGTCATGACGTCCCTGCTATTGATTTGCGTTATGTAGTTGCCCATGTGAGAAATGGTTGACTCGCAGAGTACATCCATAGTTGGGAAGCTCGTACTTGAAATACGGCGATCTCCTTTGTCCATGGCATCTCAGTACACTGCGTCCATCTTCCTGATTGGCAGTCACATTGATATCTTGTTGTTCCTCAATTTTAGCTGCTCTGAGTGAAAACTCCTTACTTCTTTGAGGTACTTCTTCCTCCCCAGCAGGGCCTTCCAAAAGGAATTATGCATATGCTTCATAGTCTATATAATTTTCAAACACTTTTTTTAAATTGAAAAATTTCAAACATTCAGAAAAGTTGAAAGAATTTTGCAGTATATACCTGTATATCTGCCATCTAGATTCTACACTGAACATTTTGCTCTGTATCTTTTATTACATGTTACTCCATTTATCTATCCATCCTTTCATTCATCCAATAATCCATTAATTTTTTTTCAGCACATTTCAGAATAAGTTGTAGGTATCAGTATACTTGACCCCTAAGCACTGAGCATGCAAATTAACAGAGTCCAGTGTATATGCTTTTAAGGTAATATTTACATACAGTGAAATGCATAAATATTAAGTGTACCATTCCATGAGTTTTGATAAATATACTTGTGAGTCCTAAACCCTTATCAAGATATCAAAGATTTTTATCACCCCGGAGAGTTTCCCAGTCATTCCTTGTAACCCCCACAATCTTGCGCCAGGCAAACAGTGTTTTGAGTTTTTTGAACCATTTATTTATGTACTTTTTTGGTATAAGGCTTCTTTCATTCAGCAAAACTGTTGTAAGATTCATTCAAGTTGTTTCATATATTAGCAGTTTGTTCTTTGCATTGCTAAGTAAGATTCCATTATATGAATATACCACCATTTGGATATCCTGTTATTGGACACCTGGGCTGTTTCAGTTTTTTTCTATTATGAGTAAAGCTGCTGTGGCTGGGCATGGAGGCGCATGCCTATAATCCTACCACATTTGGAGGCTGAGGTGGGAGGATTGTTTGAGCCCAGGAGTTTGAGACCAGCCTGGGCAACATGGTGAGACCCTGTCTCTACGAGAAATAAAACAAGTAGTCAGGCATGGTGACACACGCTTGTAGTCCCAGCTACTCGGGAAGTTGAGGTAGGAGGATTGCTTGAGCCTGGGGTGTGGAGGCTGCGGTGAGCTATGATTACACCACTGCACTCTAGTCTGGGTGACAGAGGGAAATCCTGTCTTAAAAATAAAAAATAAAGCTGGCGTAAAAATTCTTTTACAAGTCTTTTTTGTGCACAGATGCTTTTATTTCTCTTAGGAAATACCTAGGAGTAGATTTATTGGGTCATAAGGTAAGTGAATGTGTTATGAGGAAGTGCTGAGCCTTTTCCCAAAGAGTTTGTACCATTTTATACTTCATCTCAGCAGTATATGGGAGTTCCAGTTGCTCCACATCCTACCGATGTTTGGTGTTGTCTTTTACTTTTAGCTGTTGGGTGTGAAGTGGTATCTCATTATGGTTTTAATTTGCATTGCGCTGATGACTAATGATGCTAAGCATCTTTTTATGTGCTTATTGATCATTGGTATATATTCCTTTGAATTATGTATGTTCATATTTTCTGTCCTTCTAAAAATTGGATTGCTTTTAAATTATCGATTCATAGCCCATATATTAAGTTAAATCATGTGGAATCATGTGTAGGCTAAGTGTTATAATAATAAATCCCAACATATATAATGGTATAAACGTATTAGAAATTTATTCCTCTTTTACATGATGGCCCAAAGTGGTTAAGTTGAAGGAGGTAGAACCTATCTACCCACAGTTATTGAATAGGGCACCAGGCTGAAGGAAGCTCCCCATTGGTCAACACATGGCTTTTAAGGTTGCCCTGGGCATTACTGTCCAGCACAGAAGGCTCAAGAGCTTGGAGAAGGGTATATGAGTATGGGGAGGTTTAGGGGCCAGGGTCACTTCCACTTACATTCTGTTGGCTAGAACTCTGTTATGGGCCACACCTGGGAAATGTGGTCTACCCCTGTCCAGGAAACTGACTCTACTCTGTTATCCAAAATGTACATTTCATATTTGGTGAAAATCTGTCCACCCATTTTCTTGTGATGTGGCAATGGACACACAACATAATGTCTTTTTAAAGAATATGTCATTTTACTCTCTGACATTAAGTTATTCTGTTAGAAAATTATGACAGTAACAGATTGTATTTTAAAAAAAATCTCCTCTTGCTTTGTACATGCTTTTATGTAAGTGGGCAGCTTTGTGCTGACATCCTCTCTTCCATTTCCCAATTAGTTTTGATGCTTTACTGAACTGGGAGAGCTTTACATTCCGGGACTACTGTAGGAGAGCACTCGGTTGTCTCCTCTCTCAAGAATCAGAGCATTCTTTTTGGAAACACAGTCAACCAATGTGAAAGCAATTTACTGGGTATTTCTTCTGTGAGTCAGATTTGGTTTGCTGACAAGTGAATTGGGAGTTTTGTAAGCTTTAATAATTGGGTGTTGAGTCAGATATGTTCATGAATATGACTTGGATCCACTTAAAAATCCTTATGTCTTTTTCTCTCTTGGCAGGAGGGAGGTGGTTCTGCAAGTATTCCGTCATTTTGAAGGGAACTTAAATGGGAACTTCATTGCTGGCTGCTTAGAATGCCATGGGCTTTTCTTTTGAGATACTTACCTTTAACTCATTTCCTTTTTTTTTTTTTTTAAGTGAAGGGCAGCTTGCTGCCAGTGCTCTTTTCTTGGGGTAAAGAGGAAATGTTAACAAGTAGCCTCTGATCCCTTTAAAATGGAAGAATTTGAGCATTTCAAGCCTTACCTTTTTATACAGTTTTCTTATTACCTATGAGAGAGGTTAGGTCTTAGGCTATCCATTTCTGTCAGTGAGTTGCCTATGTATTATAGCCTGTGAGGGTTTATATTTTTTAGGGTAACCCTGGTAATAACTGCATTGATGTTACACTGCCAGCATTTGGGATGAAGAAGGGGTGACTGAGTGACTTCACCCCTTGTGCACATGTGCTTTCGTGTCTCCTGAAATATACCTAGGCATGGAATTGCTAAGTCCTAATTGCAGTGGGAGAGACTATGGGAGATGGAATAGAACTTTTTAAGGTTTAGTTTCTTTTTCTTAGCTTTTCCATGGTGGGTAGGTCTATACAAACCTACCCCAAAGTCTGAGGAATCTGAAAGGCCAAAGAAAGAGGCTGACAAATCAAGTTTCTCAGAAAGAAATGTTTAATAGGAACTTATGACCAGAAACCATATCTGTGTCTTGGGTGTTGTCGAGACAAGATGGTGGATCCCACATCTTATCCCCAGACCCAGGGCTTAAAACCATAGGTAAGGGTGATTCAGAAGGGAAGTATGCAATGACCGAAGTATGATAATGTCAAGGTTGCTCGACCTCATGACAGGATTTATAGTACATAGGTGCTCTTACACAGGGAACAATAGATATAAACTGGAAATCTTAAAACTGAAGTTAATCAGAAGTCAACATGGTAGATCAGTATCTAAGATGGAGTTGTTTTAGCTTCCACGGCAGCCTTTATCTAGACCACTCTTATTATTTTCCCACAGACTAAGAAATTTGAGAGTCAGGACAGTCTTTGGTTCCTTGTACGTGGGTGTACAAATTGTAGGCACTTGCATCTTTGTTGAATAAACGGAGAATGTTAGGCAGTTATTTGCCAGAAAACGCTAGGCACATTCTTTATCACAGAATCAGAAAACATCATTATGACTCCTCTGGGACTGACAGGGACAATTTGCATTACCAGCCTTTTAATTAAAAGTGGAAGAACATGTTTAGGTTCTTGAAACTTCTGTGAGTGAAGGGAACTACTAAGTGTAAAGTGTAATATGTTGATAAAATATTTCACCAGATGAAGCCAACCTTACTTCTCTCAGGAAAATTTCTTCATTTATATATTAGCTCTGGTCAAAAGAATCCTATAAAAGCAGCAAAGTCAAAATTGAATTTTACTTTAAGTCCCTACTTTTAATAATTGTGCCAGTTTTTATCCAGGCTAATTCTGTGGCAGTTTTCATAACAAATTTGTCTAAAGGTATTTGATCAGAATTTATATATTAAAATGTTTCTTTTATTTTTTGGAGGGGAGATGCAGGGAGAGAGATAGGCTGTTGCTGCTTCCTCCTCCTCCTTAGACTCTTGGCCATATCATATTGGTCCATGGTTTAGTTTATTTGCACACCAAATCCACACACATTTGTTGTGGGTTTGTTAGTGTATTGAGCAGTGTATTAGGGATCAGGGATATAGTTGTAAAGGAGTACACAGTCTAGAGAGGAAAAGCAGTGACAGACCGGGTGCGGTGGCTCACACCTATAATCCCAGCACTTTGGGAGGCCAAGGTAGGTGGATCTCTTGAGGTCAGGAGTTCGAGATCAGCTTGGCCAACATGGGGAAACCCCATCTCCACTAAAAATATAAAAATTACCTGGGCGTGGTAGTGGGCACCTGTAGTCCCAGCTACTTGGGAGACTGAGACAGAATCACTTGAACCTGAGAGGTGGCGGTTACAGTGAGCCAAGAATGCGCCACTGCACTCCAGCCCGGGTGACAGAGCAAGACTCCACCTCAAAAAAAAAAAAAAAAAAAAAGAAGATGCCCTTGGCCCTGCTTCAGGGGTGATGTGGAGCAGGACAGAGGGAGCAGTTCAGGAGAGACATGTATGGATGTCACAAAGAACTAGCAGCCAGGAAGATATAGACATGTTAACAAGCACCAGTGCTACTTTTCCAAAGATTGGTCAGAAAGTTGTCCAGCCATAGAAAAGCTTTCCTATCTTTAAAAATATTCTGGCTCTAAAGTTATTCATTGAGTTAAAAACAGTAATTGCAAGTTGGAGGAAATCTCTTTGCCTGTCCTTATTTGTTATATGTAACAAATAAACCTGTGCCACTACACTGACATCTCTGCAAAGTTACTTAAGTTTTCTGAGTTTATAGTATCTCCCATTAAGTGGGTTTAATAACATCGATCTCTGGAGTATTGGGAAGCTTGAGATAACTTGTGTGGTCCATTTTCTAGCCCCACCCTCTCATTTCATCTAGTAAATCTTCATTGCATTGACTATTTTCATCTTAAATATACTGCATCCTGCTCCTCACCTTCTGATATTAATACATACTCTATCTTTCAGTTTGGTCAGTTCTTCTTATCTGATGTTGCGCTAAATGTCCCCTGAAGTTGGGGGATGTTTTCCTTTCTAGTTTTTGCTCCCTGGCCTCCCTTCTCTGTTGCTAACTGTTGAAGCTTTCCTGCCACACTGGCTTTGAAGGTAAATTGTGTATACATAAGCTTGTGTGAAGAAAGCTGTTCTGTAAATGAGGATAGTTGGTCTATTAGAGTGGGGAAATGGAAGAGATTCTGAAGCCTCCCTTTGTAACTTAAAAACTCAGGTTTCATTTCTTAACAGGATTGATGTTATAGAGGAGATTCCTGCATTGGGCAGGAGGGAGGATTAATGGTGCCATGATTCCAGTATTCCCACTCTTAAGAGTTAGTGTCATCAGGAAAGACCATCTCGAGCTTTAGTACTTTATTCCTTTATCCAACTCTGCACCTGCCTCCTTTAGGCGTGGTATTCTTGATCGCATCACCCTGACCCAGTAACCAGAAGGGACGATGTGATATGCTCTCATCTCTTTCTTAGGGGAAGCTCCTTCCCCACATTAAGGATGCCGGCATGCAAGTATTATTCTCTGGCCTGTTTAGCATTCCTTTTACCGAGCTTCTTGGTATCTTTTCTCATACTTTTCTTTTTTATGGAATGTCCCTTTATTTTTTAAAGGCTTCCTTAAATGCCTTGTTTATATGATGAAAAGAGCACTTAAAGAGTGGACAGATTTGGTTGCTCTGGCTCCTAATTATTTTACTTTTGTTATCACCCAAAAGTTCTAGATCAGTGGTTTTCAATTCTAGCTTGAACAGGAATCATTTAAAAACATCCCAGGTCTCACCCAGGCTACTTCTATCAGATATCTCTAGGGGGATGACCAAGGTATCAGGAGGCTTTAAAAAGCTCCCCAGGTGATTCCAGTGCACAGCCAAGGTTGAAAACCAAGGCTTTAGATTTAAACTAAAGGTGAAGTTGCTCTTTTTATGGTTCATTTGATACTTTAGATTAAAAATAAAACTACAGAGGGTCACGTGTATTAGCAACATATGTATCTTCAAAAGAGTGGTGTGATTGGATCGTAAGTGTTGATTGGACGCTTAAACTGACAGCTTAGAAGGGACTTTGCTAGATGGGTTTAGGGACAGAGATGGTAGAGTAAGAGAGTGTTTATGGAGGAGTATGCATCTGTCATGATTACTAGAAAAGTAAAACTTCAAATGCTTTGCTGCTTCTGCTATCAGGTCATGGTCTCACAGCCAGTGAAGCAGTAGCATATATGTGTTGAGTGTGTGGCCTGCATTTTACATTTAGCTCTTTTAATTCATGTGTTAACTCTAGGAGTTAGTTATTATTCTATTTTGCAGATGAAAAATGGAGATTCAGAAATAAGTAACTTTCCAGCAGCTACATAGCTAGTAATTGGCAGAACTGGAAGTTGGACCCAGGCTCTGATGCTGGCACGCATGGTTTCTCCCTGGTGCCATGTTGGCCTCTTCCCATTTGGATGACAATGTACCTTTAGTGTCGAGGGCATTTACTAGTGTGTCAGAGAGTCTTGTTTATTAGTTTTGCAAATTGCAGGGTCTCCCTTATTCAGTGTCTTTTTTTCAAGCTCATAGGTCTTTTATGTTTTTTTTTTTTTCCTTGAGATGGAGTCTCGCTCTGTCGCCCAGGCTGGAGTGCAGTGGTGTGATCTTGGCACACTGCAACCACTGCCTCCTGGGTTCAAGCGATTCTTCTGCCTCAGCCTCCTGAGTAGCTGGGATTACAGGCACGCGCCACTACACCCAGCTAATTTTTGTGTTTTTAGTAGACATAGGGTTTTACTGTGTTGGCCAGGCTGGTCTCAAACTCCTGACCTCAAGTGATCCACCTGCCTCGGCCTCCCAAAGTGCTGGGATTTTGTGTTTTTTTTTAAGTGCCTGCTCCCCACCATATTGCCTTCTAGAGAAGAGGCAGGAATTTATTTTAATATGCAGGACAGACATGCATGGGGAGTAAAGCTACATGCTCCACTCCAGGTGTGTGGAAATACTAAAAGTAGTGCTTTCTCTGTGTGTGAAGTTGGTCTGTTGAATTTTATCAGTAGACACCGTTGAGTTCCTCTCCCAGGTGGAGGTGGCGTAGTTTTGCATCATCTGCATGCCTCTCTCGATTCCCAGTGACCCAAGGGGAAGACACTGCAGAGGCAGTTGTCTGTGGTCAAAAGTCTTCTCTGACCATGGAACTAGGTGAAGCTAAGCTTCCAGGATCACTGGAGCTAGAAGAATGTTGCTCTCACCCTAGAGGAGGGACAGCTGAGTGTCTTCTGATATAACTGAAATTGGAGAATTGGGTGGATTAAAACTAATTCTTTATTACAGTAAAATAACCTATCCCATTTCAGAGACATTTGATATCTTTAAAACATCAATACTACAATCCACCTTACCAGTAACAGTTTACTTTTAGTGACAGTAAAAGCCATTGACTTTTTTTTTTTTTTTTTAATTGAAAAGAGACGTTGCAAATAGCTGGTGAACATTGCTTGAGGTGCACTAAACAGGATAGCACACTTGAGCATCGTGGCAGAATGAAGCATTTGTAAGTTCTGAGTAAAGTATTGACCAGCACAGCTTCCCCAAAGACCATCTGCTCACTGGTGGGTTGGATATTCACTGTTAAGCTTTTAGGACTTTTTTGGGTACCTCTCTGGGGGCTTTGCAGAACCCAGTGGCTCT
Organism: Plecturocebus donacophilus; assembly: GCA_004027715.1. NCBI lineage: Eukaryota > Metazoa > Chordata > Mammalia > Primates > Pitheciidae > Plecturocebus > Plecturocebus donacophilus. The sequence continues at coordinate 11,665 of PVKP010020943.1, forward strand.
CTGTAGAGCAGATGCTGAGCACATTTTCAGGCTCCACAATCATCTTTCTACTCTTCAAAGCAAGTTTCTTAGCAGATTGGTGTTGAGATTTGTCAAGGGTTTCTGAGGCATAACTGTAAGTTTCAGGCAATGGCCTATCTTGTAGGATTTCAGGACTTTGGATACGGGGAATTTAAAAAGAAGGCAGATGGTATAAACATTGCAAAGCTATGTACCTGTGCAGTGTAAACGAAAGGTTTGATTGCACTAACTCTCCTGCACTTTCTTTCTGTGTTCCTGTAGAAAGCTGATGTCCTGACAACTGGAGCTGGTAACCCAGTAGGAGACAAACTTAATGTTATCACAGCAGGACCCCGTGGGCCCCTTCTTGTTCAGGATGTGGTTTTCACTGATGAAATGGCTCACTTTGACCGAGAGAGAATTCCTGAAAGAGTCGTGCATGCTAAAGGAGCAGGTAAGTGCTATGTATATTTGCTGTAAAAGAATTGTTTCACAGCACCTCGGTCAAGTATTATTTCCTGAAGGATTGGAGGACCTTTAACACAAGTGCCAAATCTCCATTCGTGGGAGAAAGGAAAAACATCCATCAGTAGGGAAATTAGTAGTTAAATGATGGTTATTTCCTCAGATTAAACATTATATATAAAGCAGTTTCTTTTAAAAATAGAAATGTTTCGTTTCTTCCATCATGCAGTTCATGGAAGGAATAAAGATAGAGTAAGTCAGCACTTAACGTCAATAGGTTCTTGGAAACTTTGACTTTAAGCTAAATGATATATAATGAAACCAATTTTACAATAGGCTAATTGACATAAGCAGAGTTAAGTTTCTATGGTTGGTAAAATTTCAACCATTTTGGTATTTCTGGTTGGTAAAACATCACCAAACTTCTAAATAAAGACTCAAAATACTTCTGATATTAAACATTGAAATAAATGTGAGCCATACATACCTTTAAGAAAGATTAGTGAAAATAAGATAGTTATTTACCAGCTTATTCCAGTTCAAGGTTGTGAGTGGCCAGAGACTCTCCTGGTAGCTTGGGGTGCAAGGCGGGAACCAGCCCTGGACAGGATGGTGTCTATTGCAGGGTGCACCCACACACATAGCCACTCACACTGGGGCCATTGAGACATCCCAGTTCACCTAACGGGCACATCTTTGGGATATGGGGGTTAGCTGGAGTACCAGGAGAAAAACCTACCTTTTTCCTTTGATTTTTCCTTTCCTTTTGTCCAACAATTTCTGTACAACTTTCTTTGTTGCTCTTATAACAGACACAAAATATGGGGGTGGTGTTTAAAAGAAAGTGAAAAACTGAGTCAGAAAAAGAGCTCCACAGAAAGGAAGTTTTTCTCTTAGCTTGCTGACTTGGACTTCCAGTTAGGACTTCTGCATTTCTTTGTCCTCTTGTTCCTGGATAAGGTTTCCTCCCATCTTCTCCAGCAGGTTTTGTGTAATTTTCCATCGTGACTTGTTTAGTTTGTTGCTTGCTTTGTATCATCCTTGCTAAGTGTTGAAAAGATTCTTCTTTTCTCTGTTTTCCTCTCCTCTTCTCTCTCTTCTCTTTTTGTCCTAGGTCCTGCCTGTACTTCAGGCCCCTCTGAGGCCCTGTGTCCTTTGGTCAGTCTTGACTACTTCCAGCCCCACTCACCTCCTTCTCTTGGCTCCAGCTCTGTGGCATTCAGCTTAGCACTCAGTGATAGAATAGGGCTTTGCACTTCACCCTCTTTATTTGGTGTTTGGGCATTTCCCCTTCCCCCATCATACTGGAAGCACCCAGAAGGCTGAGACTAACCATCAGTTTCTCTTGTCACCCAGGTGCCTGTTGAGGACCTGATGGTCTGAGTAATGGTCCCATGGTAAGGATTTCTGTGTCTTTCTTCTTAGGGGCCTTTGGCTACTTTGAGGTCACACATGACATAACCAAATACTCCAAGGCAAAGGTATTTGAGCATATTGGAAAGACGACTCCCATTGCAGTTCGCTTCTCCACTGTTGGTAAGTTTTTTTATTGGCATGATTGTTATTGCTTAACTCAACTTCACCTTTTTGGGGATGTTTATAACTTAAAGAAAAACTTATTAGAAAATAGGAAGCAAGCACTTCTCCAAATGATGGCAAAGTTTTACAGTAGAAGAAATATTTGGAGACATGTAGGAAGTTACTTATATTTCTGTTTGTTGAGGTCTTAGGAAATCACACTTGCACAGAGGCTACCTCTGCAATTCTGTGACATTTGGAAAGAGCTTCCCTAAAAGTAGTTGTCTCTAACAGAAGAACAGAAGGGAAATCTTATTTAATAACCATGCCTACAGCTGGTCTTTATTTAGAATTAACTCTATGCCAACCATGGTTAGGTGCTTTACAGATATAATCTCTAATTTGTAGATCTACTTTGCAGAGTGGAATTATTTTCATTTCTGAGAGGTTAAGCAATGTTTCTCATGTTACAGAGCTAGTATTAGATTATCATACTATATTTCAGCATACCTAATGCTTGACGAGTTCTGTTTCTGTGTCAGTCTCTGCATTTTAAAAATACTGCGGAATGTAAAAATAAATGAAATTAAAACTAAGAACCAATATTTTAACTCATTTTCTTAATGTTAACCTCACCATTTTGACAATTCACTTATTCCTTTGTCACTGCTTTAAGACTCCTAATTATTCTCTTCCCCTATTTTAATTAAAAGTTTAATTACCTGTTTGAACAAAGTTATCTTATTATGTTAAATGAATAACCTTATCAGCTGTTGTTACATATGTTCTTTTATTACTCTCAATTAATTATTTTGTTTGATTTGTGGACTGAATTAGCTGGTGGGTAGAAATAATAACCCGGGCACTTAAATACCTAATTTACTTCTGGGAAGTGGATTGGAAAGGATGGATCCAGGTGCTTCTTCGTGATTTTAGGCTTCCTGTATGCAAAGTGCTATGGCTTATGCTTCCTGTTTCCATTTGAATATTGTAGCTGGAGAATCGGGCTCAGCTGACACAGTTCGTGACCCTCGTGGATTTGCAGTGAAATTTTACACTGAAGATGGTAACTGGGATCTTGTTGGAAATAACACCCCTATTTTCTTCGTCAGGGATCCCCTATTGGTAGGTAATAGAGTATTTTGCACTCAACAGCTGTTGATTTAAATTGATTTCAAATAGGTTGACATTTGAGGAGAAACCCTAGGAAAGGTTGAAAGAAAAGAATGAGTTGTCTGGATTCCTTTTTTTCAACACATTTTTCTGTATATTTATATTATATTTCATTTTATTGAGATGGAGTTTTGCTCTTGTTGCCCAGGCTGGAGTGCAATGGCACAATCTTGGCTCACTGCAACCTCTGCCTCCTGGGTTCTAGGGATTCTCCTGCCTCAGCCTCCCAAGTAGCTGGGATTACAGGCATGTGCCACCATGCCTGGGTAATTTTTGTATTTTTAGTAGAGGCAGGGTTTCATCATATTGGCCAGGCTGGTCTTAAACTTCTGACCTTGTGATCCACCCGCCTTGGCCTCCCAAAGTGCTGGGATTATAGGCATGAGCCATGGCTCACAGCCTACATTTTTCTGTATTTAATAAGATCAAATAACAAGTTATCGTTGGTCTTAGATGGTCATTTTAAGATTCATTGACTTAATGGGAAGTGAGTTTAGGTTTCCTCGCAGAGCATCTAAGATTAGTAAAAGAGGGACTTTACTTTAGAAACAAGTAGAAGGTGTCTCTGCATGCTCTGAGTCAGCACGAGGGTGTGTGTGTGTGTGTGTGTGTGTGTGTATGTGTACGCATGCGCACACGTGCAGAAAGGTAGGTACATTTTTCCATAAAGGTGACTACATTTTTTCCATAAAGAAATAGTATAAATCCAAGCACTTTGGGAGGCCAAGGCAGGCAGATCACTTGAGTCCATGAGTTTGAGACCAGCCTAGGCAAGATGGCAAAGCCCTGTCTCTACAAAAAAATACAAAAATTAGCCAGATATGGTGGCTCACGTCTATAGTCCCAGCCACTCAGGAGGCTGAGGTGGGAAGTTTGCTTCAGCCCAGGAGGTCAAGGCTGCAGTGAACTGTGATCATGTCACTGCACTTCAGCCTGGGTGACAGAGTGAGACCCTGTTACACAAAAAAAGACTATAGTTTTGAGTATATTTGAAATACTTTAGGGTATGTTAGATGCTAGTTGTCTATGTTGAATAAATTTCATTTTATGGTTTGGCAGTTTTAAATTCTAGGATTGTATTTAGAATTATAATCCATAAACCTAGTAATAGGCATGTATAATGCAAGACACCATAATTCCTGTAAACTTAGTTTTTGGAGTTTTTTCTCTCTTTTTCTATTTAGTTTCCATCTTTTATCCATAGCCAAAAGAGAAATCCTCAGACGCATCTGAAGGATCCGGACATGGTCTGGGACTTCTGGAGCCTACGTCCTGAATCTCTGCATCAGGTGTGAACCCTTTTTTCTATTGTATTATATCACTTGGGATGCAGTGTTTAATTATGCCTCCTCATAAAGTGTCTTTCCAGTTTTGGCTATTTTATTGGAATTAGCTTCCTCAGATTTCTTGATCATGAAGAGTTTTGTAATGACTGGCTTTATTAATCATCCCCTGTTCATCAGCCTTAAATGATGATAATGATAGATAGCTAGCAACATTGTCAATTGATATTTAGCATTAGTAAGGATGAAAGTCAATAGTATAAGGTAAAGCTCTGTATTAGGGAAGTGAGGGGAAAATAGTACCAAACAAATTTGCTATGAAAATAAATTTTGAATAACAAATTAGGCTAGTTTTCAGGTTGTTTTAGCTTTCTTTCATAGAATTTTGAGTCATAGTATTAGTGATTTGCATATCATCCTGGTTTAAAATTTTTTTCTGTAAATGAAATAATAGTTGTAACCCTTCCCATGGGAAATTGGCTAGCATGTTTTATGTCATTGAGGGACTTTTTGGAAATGAAGGAATATCTTTAAAATCTAGGATGTTTTGATTTAAATGAAAACATTTTAGGCTTTATATTTCTGTTCCTTAGGTTTCTTTCTTGTTCAGTGATCGAGGGATTCCAGATGGACATCGCCACATGAATGGATATGGATCACATACTTTCAAGCTGGTTAATGCAAATGGAGAGGCGGTTTATTGCAAATTCCATTATAAGGTACGTGTTACCTTTGGGGCAGAGGGTACAAGGCTCCTACCACACACCTTCTTGTTTTTCCTGAAGGATTGAGCAAAGATTAAGGCTTCTCCCACTTTTGATCAGTCCTGTGAGTATTTTGTCGGCTATCACCAAGGAGATAACTTCACACTGTCCAGTTAGAACTGTGTGTGTGATTTCTCTTTAGTCTCTCTTTTACATGTGGCCAGAGGTAAGGCACATGGCTGCGATCAACAGTTTAAGCTTCTTTTTTCTGGATCCTGTGTCCCTTGCCATAAATATTTAGAAAATGTGCTTCTTTTGTGCTGCCAATGGTTTAATGTTTCTGTACTGGCAGCTTCATGTTGAATACAGCTTTCTCCCTGAAGTGGGAATATCTAAGCTTTTGGTTTGGGCTCAAAGAGGATAATACAGACCTCTTGCCTAGGCAGAAGGAAATAATTTCCACCTAGTTTAGCCTAGCACTTTTTTTTTTTTTAAGACTAGAGTGTAGTGGTGTGATCATAGCTCACAGTAACTCCTGGGTTGCAGTGAACTCCTTGGCTCAAGGAATCCTCCTGCCTCAGCCTGCCGCATAGCTGAGACTATAGGCGCACACCACTGTGCTTTGCTGATTTTTAAATTTTTTTTATGGAGATGGGGTCTTGCTGTGTTGCCCAGGCTGGTCTCAAACTCCTGGCCTCAAGTGCTTCTCCCACCTTGGCCTTCTAGAGTGTTGGGATTACAGGTGTGAGCCACTGTGCCTGGCCCTAGCCTGGCTTTTCTAGAGTTCTTGTTGGAGTTTGGAATCAAGCTCTAGAAAATAATAAAGTGCTATGATGCTTTTCCTTTCTTAGCTCTGAGTCATTATCCTGAGCATAGATACCCTTTAGGGCCCAGAAGAGGGCTAAGACAGCTTGGAGCATATCCCAATCTCACTATCACTTCCAGCATCCAGTAGCATCTTTCCAACGTCATTTCTTCTAACTTTTTAAGTCATCCACCTATTTACTTAGAATTATGAGGTTGTATTATGAACAAGGCATATAAGTAAAATATTATACTATTTTTTAACATTTGCATTCATATAGCCAGATCAAATCAGTTACCTCTGGGGAGGGTTTTGAGAACATTTTAATCAACTGGAATATTTTAAAGGGCTCTCTTTTGGTATAAGCGTGGCATTTATTACAATGAGCGATATTACCAGTCAACTGGCATGTTAGTGATAATCCCAGAGAACTCCTGAGGGCTAGTTAAAAACAAGCTGAGAATCTTTGTTTCCAAATACTGCTGCTAAAATAAGCAGAAAGAAGTGGGCTTGTGACCAGTACTGGATAATCCCTCTCTTAATGATATCCAAAAGCCCTGTTTTCTTCTGTATCTGAACAACTTAATGTAGGTGTATCAAACAGAAAAACTATCACCTCTATTTATATTCATAACTTGGATCTATAATCTTTGACAAGGAAAAATTTTGTGAAACAGTTGACCCATTGGCTTGTAATTGCCAAAGGGAGCAGTTTAGTGTTACTTAGAGCAAGACTAAATGGTTATATCTGGGACAGCCAGTCTAGTTGGTAGCTTTGGAGTTACGTCAACCTGAACTAAAATTTTCACGTCCTAGATAACTGTGCTCTTGGGCATAGTATTGAAAGTTCTTTGAGCTCCAATTCTTGTCATTGTAAAGTTGGCATAATATTACCAGCTGTACAAGTCCTGGAAAGATTGGATTGCTTGTGGGTCTGTTATCCTAGGTCCTTGTAGCCTGACATCTGTATGGATTCATTAGTCTCGATTATTCTGAACTATTATTCTTTTCTAAACCTAATGGATTCAGTTAAAATCAGAAAGGTATTGCAATATTATTGCACAACTTAATGTATTAGCTCTTTGGGTGATCTGCATATGGTGACTTTCGTTTTTTTTTATCCTGAAGGTGGCTTTACTTCTGGTTCAGTAGTAAGAGTTCACACCTTGTCACTGACTAGAGAGCTGGGATTTCTGTGATAGAAATAGACTAGCGTTCAGAGTTGATTTTTGCTAAGGAAATCTTTCCGCAGCACTTGGCTTGTTGGGAGGTCTTTCAGAATAAGATTGTATGGTCAGTCCATCAAAGAACAGTGTGATATGATAACAGGAGCACTTATGAAGAGAAACAGCTTCTCTGGGTTTTAATGGCTTGCTTGGAAAGTCAGAATATTAATTTTGCCTGCTCATAGTCAGAGAAGTAGTTCCAAATGGCTGTACTGAAGTTCTTTTCAGATCTATGAGCTACGATTCTATGATTTATTAAAAAAAGAATAGGGCAGGGGTGAAGGGATACTAGCTGAGCACAATCTCAGTAACTGATTTGAATGATCATAAAATGGGAATTAAAACATTACTTTATGATAAAAGGGAGATCCTTTAATTTTATTAATCCTTTGTCTACTTTTAAGATATATTTTTGATTTTTCTGGTTTGGAAAGTAACATGAGTGTAAAAATTCAAATAATAGAATACATAAAGGGAAAGATAGGGCTGATTTTAAATATGAAATGTATACATGGGATTCCCTCGACGTTTAAAAGTGTTGGGATAAACAAGTAGAATTTCTTGTTGATAAATTCATTAGTATCAGATTTGAACAATAGAATTATTGTTTTAAAAAAGTTCATTCTTTGGGCTGTGTTACTCATAAACCTTCAATGAATTACTGATTAAATGTTGATAACTTTGCCAATAAGTTTCCATTGGAACTTCTTTCTTTCATTTTGTAGACTGATCAGGGCATCAAAAACCTTTCTGTTGAAGATGCAGCAAGACTTTCCCAGGAAGATCCTGACTATGGCATCCGGGATCTTTATAATGCTATTGCCACAGGAAACTACCCCTCCTGGACTTTTTACATCCAGGTCATGACATTTAGTCAGGCAGAAACTTTTCCATTTAATCCATTTGATCTCACCAAGGTGAGTCAGTAACAACTATATTGTTTTCTTTTTGAGGTCTCTTCTTACCTAATTAGAAAAAAAATCTAGTCAAGCAATGATAATGATGGGGAAGTCACACACAAAATATGTGGGGTACCATCTCAGAGTGCCCTAAGCTGTGAATGAGTGCTTATCAGCATCTTACTTCCACATTCCTGTTTGTAATTTTATTGAATATGTATATTGTTATTAACAGGGAACATATTGTGAAAAGCTGATGTACTTTTGCCTGGGAAAGTGTCAGTATTTACCACTTACTATTGTGAAAGATTTAACTAAGGCACTCATCTTAAATTCCTATCTTTTATTGGATTTAAAAATTATTTTCATTGGCTTGATTGTATTTGAAATCTGGAATTTTTATGGGTAGCTTTAATTTCCTTCGGTTGATTGCCTGGTAATTGTGAATATGACATCATTTTTAGATTTGGCCTCACAAGGACTACCCTCTCATCCCAGTTGGTAAACTGGTCTTAAACCGGAATCCAGTTAATTACTTTGCTGAGGTTGAACAGATAGCCTTCGACCCAAGCAACATGCCCCCCGGCATTGAGGCCAGCCCTGACAAAATGCTTCAGGTGAGCTTGGTGGGTTGAGATGTTCTGAGGCAGGTGTCCATGTGCACATGCACACACCAAATGTGTAGTTTGGCGTGATCTTTATATGAGGAATTAACAAGAACGTTACTCAAACTTTAATCTGGGTGCTTAGTTATCTGAGGTGAACTATCCTTCAATGAGAATTCCTTGAATAAACCAAGTATAAACAAAATTCCATGATAGAGTCCCTACATATGTGAAGACAAGAATACTTAGTCTCTTAATTAAAAAAAAAAAGATGTAATAGAAATACCTTAAATATTGGTAGAGTAAAGCATCGTTTGTTCAGTCTATAACTGATGGGAGGGAGTATGGTTAATTAATTATAATACCTTGGTAAGCCTAACTTTGTTCATTTTCTTCTTGTTCTTCTTCTTTTTTTTTTTTTTTTTTTTTTTTTTTTTTTTTTTTTTTTTTTTTTTTTTTTTTTTTTTTTTTTTTTTTTTTTTTTGAGACGGAGTCTGGCTCTGTTGCCCAGCCTGAAGTGCAGTGGTGTGATCTTGGCTCCCTGCAACCTCCACCTCCCAGGTTCAAGTGATCCTCTTGCCTCAGCGTCTTGATTAGCTGCGATTACAGGCACCTGCCACCATGCCTGGCTAATTTTGTATTTTTAATAGAGACAGGATTTCGCCATGTTGGCCTGGCTGGTTTCAAACTCCTGACCTCAAATGATCTTCCTGCTTCGGCCTACCAAAGTGCAGGAATTACAGGCATGAACCACTGCGGCCGGCCTCATTTTCTATTTCAAAATGATGCTTGAATTTTTTCATTTGTAAAAAGAGATTTAGGGATGATCTTTATGAACTGAATGTATGCTGCCAGTGATAAAGGCAGTGGATTAACCATTCACCTTGCTAATGTTATTAGGCCTCATCAGTATGTTTTACATTACTTTTCAATATGCTTTTCCAAGAGTACCAAGAGTAAAAAATTCTACTTTGGATCAGAATCAGTAGCAAAATAATTGGCTTAATAATTATTGTGTAAATCAATCTTTTGTGTTTTTGGACTGTGATCGTGAAACAAAAGTTAAAGAATGTACCATAAATCAGACCACAGTGACCGAAGGTTACTTCTTATGTAAGTGTCTGATGCCAGTTCAGGTTTCAGTCTACAGAGCGGACAAGCTAAGATTCCCATTTTTAAAAAAATAACTTTTTTGTTTATGACATTGGGGAACATCTGAGGCTTTTATAGAAAGTAACTTTTTCATTAGTTTTTAGTTCAATTCAACTATTATAAATTGAGTGGCTGTCTGTTGTGTATGGTGGACTATCTTGGGTGCCATAACGTAAGGCAGAATGCCATGGTGATTCTGAAGGCAAAATTTTGTCTGATAGGAGGTCGACCATGAAGTTTCATGAACAAGGTAGCATTTGAGATCGTTTTGAAGAATAGATAGAATTTGATTTTCAGTAGGTAAAATGGAGCAGGAGAAGGACAGGAGCATAGGTACAAAGGTGGACCATGTTAGGTGTGTTGAAACTATAAACAGTGACTCTTTCCTGAATGAGAAGAATAGGGTTTGGACAAATTAATTGAGTATGTGTCAGAGGGGACCTTAAGTGCTTGAGTAGGAGTTTGTACAGTTGTCCTTTCTAGGAAAAGGAAAACTTTCTTCAGTTTTGAGAAATGTGGTCTGGGGTAAATTGAGTAGAATCACTCTTCTTGGTGATAAATAGAAAAAGTGAGACTAGGGGTTGGGAATAGAAAAAGGAAAATTAGGCAACTCTCAGAGGAAAAGCAGAAGTTGCATTGAAACCCGGGAGTAGAGGAAGCCAAAACAATGTAACCCTGGGCCCTGAAACTCCCTGCCTGGTAGCTGAACTGGTGAGGGTGAGGCTAATGGGATTTGCCAAGGCATGAAATTGTCATGGGGAGAGATAAGGCTGCATAACCCTGCTTATGTAGTGAGGGAACAGATTGAGGAATACAAGGTTACCCAAACTCTTTTCCCAAGAATCCAAATCGCCATGAGTCTCTGGGACCTCAGTGAGACCCTGAGGCAGTCAGTAGCACTGAGTCATAATTTGAAGAATAATGAAGATTTGAATGGAGAACTAGGCCCCTGCAAAGCGAATACATATTTTCTACAACATAAGAAAGCAAATGTCGAAGGGAGCTATTCAGACAGTGGGGAAGAGAGTCCTGAAAAAGGATGACAAGTAGAAATTAATGTAATTTCTATTCGTATTCAGTTCTGGCAAATATATCTATTTTAAATTCAGTGTACTCTTTATAGTTTTTTTAAAATGTGTTTTAGAAAGTATTTGAAAGAGATTTCATAAGTTTGTCAAGTTATCGTTTCTAGCCTAGCTTTTCCCCTCTCTTATTAGGTCATGTAGGTATGAATTCCAATACCATGGAGCCTGTGAGGGGCCATATAACTGGGGAGGGACTGTTGTACTTATTTAGCCATTGGTGACCACTAAGGAATGATTTGAGATTTTTTGAGTAGGTGCGTAGGGAGTATGTGGATTGTCTTGTTGGACTGGAAGTGGAGAGCCAGTTAGGAGGGCTTTGGAGTTATTCCTGCTGAGAGCCCACGAGTGCTGTAGCTCATGAGTGCTGTAGCTTAGGCACTGGCAGTATATTAATGTGCAGTGTTTACAGGTGCCTTTTCACAAGGTCATGTTAATAAGTTTTATAACTTTATCCAAAGTGGTGAGCCACATCACGGTGAAATGGACAAATAATATAATACAAGTCATAGAGAGATTATCCCCTGAGGACCTGAGGACGCAGGTGCAGCCTTTCTTGCTTTCATGCTCTGCAGTTTACCAGGAGTTGGAAAAGCTGGGCCTGTTGCTTAAATGGGAAAGCCTTTCCCACTCACGCAGGTCCAGCAAGGGAATTCAGGCACAGAGCCTTGGGGAAGGCCTAGATTCAAGCTGGTATCAGGGTATGGCCTCACTGTGCCCATTTCCCAACCTTTGTTCGTCTCCACCCAAAGGTGGGGTAAGGTTGCCTGACAAACACAGGGTGACACAAAATCAGAATTATATGATAGAGGCCACATCCAGGAGGTGCCCAGGGCGTGATTGGCACGATTATATCTCCTATCCTGTTGATAGAGTCAAGAGCACAACTTTCTGAGCCAAAGGAAACAATCAGCTTCCAACCTATAGCTGAGTTTTTGTCATGGCTATGTGGCCGGTCATCTAAATATGAAATGATGACGGGAGGGAGTCATTCAGCCAAAAGCAAAATATTGACAGAACAGTGGGACTGGATTAAGTCTCTTGGGATCAGTGATTTGGTACAAGGTTGTTGCTTAAGTTGCCCTATTCAATTTGGCTTTTATTTTGCCTCATAGAATTAGGGATATAAAAATACTTTGAAGGTTCAAGGCCAATGATATATTCAATGGAAGAAAAAATTGCTCATAGAACTATGAATAATGAGAATAGTTCAATAATTAGATATTAAGATTAATGCAGAATTTATCATAAAGCTTTTGGTTTCAGCATTAACTGAAAGAAATTTCAAAATGCTTGCCACCCTGCCTTGGTTAATAGGGAACATAATTTAATCTTAGATTCATTACCTTTGGCATTGTAGGGCCTTCATTTTGAACCATAGTTTTTTTTTTTTTTGCTATCTAGAAAGTCTCAGAGCTCAAAGTGTATCTGAGATAATTCAGAAGGCAGTATGGGAGGTACTTTTTTTTCTGATCTTGCTCTGTTGCCCAGGCAGGAGTACAGTGACACAGTTGCAGCTCACTGCTGCCTCAACCCGTTGGGTTCAAGCAGTCCTCCCATCTCAGCCTCTTGGAGTAGCTGGAACTATAGGCACATGCCACTATGCTTGGCTAATGTTTTAAATTTTTTTGTAGAGACAGGTCTCGCTGTGTTGCCCAGGCTGGTCTCAAACTCCTGGGCCCAAGTGATCCTCCCACCTTGGCCTCCCGGAGTGCTGGGATTATATATAATAGGTATGAGCCACTGCGCCCAGTGGGAAGTGCTTATTTGAAGAATTTCCTATACTGTTGATTTTGTAGAAATCTGTTGCTTTTTGTTAAGAGCAAATGACTGGTTCCTCCCCTGGAGTGGGGTAATGAGGAGGAATAGAATTAATTCAATATTTCAGTTAGTGAATGTTCTAGCAACATTTATTTTATAATGTGATACTTCCTTGGGAATAGCAAGTAATACTGTATAAGACAAGATACTAACTTATGCAGAAATTACCTAGAACAGATGTGAAGATTTATGGTTGGCCATAGGGCCTGGGAAATTAAGAACTGTTTAGTTAGGTAGAACTCATTTCATAAGGTAGAGGCTTGACTCTTAAGTAGGGGGATAAGCAGAATTTTGTGGTAAGCATGTACAGAGTGCTTTGTACTTCATATTTCAGAATGAAGTTTACAGCCCATGCCTGTGTTATAGGTTACTGCCCCTAGTCAGTGTCTATTGCATTTATTACTGCAGGGCCGCCTTTTTTCCTATCCTGACACTCACCGCCACCGCCTGGGACCCAACTATCTTCAGATACCTGTCAACTGTCCCTACCGTGCGCGAGTGGCCAACTACCAGCGTGATGGCCCCATGTGCATGCAGGACAATCAAGGTAGGCCTAAAGACATTGGGCTCCCCCTGCGCGGGCAGAGGGCATGTGGAGCAGATGGGTGGGATGCCAAGCCAGTGTTGCTTAAGCTGGCTCTGCAGGACCAGGACCTCCTGCTTGGTGAAGGTGCTCCCCAAGTGCTGCTTACTGGGCATTTTGTTTTGTTTCCCCACCAGTGAAGATTTAGGCTGCCTGAGGACTCTCCATGCTTTTTATCTATTTTATTGAGAGTTCCCACCTCAGATGTTACTTGTACATCTGAGTAGTTAAAAGCAGGGAGGAAGATCTCTCACACTGGCTAGAGTATAGTAGCATCCTGCTTGGGAGTTAGGTTTTAGAGACACTTTACCCAAACAGACAACTCCTTAACTCTCTGTGAAATCACCGACATTTAGACCCTTGGAAATGGGAAGGCCAAGAGTTGGAGTCTTTTGTTTCTCTTTACAGTTCTGTTGTGGCCTGGAGGAGCAAGTCTAGTAGAATTTGGAGGGAGCTGGAATTAGCAGGGAAGCCTGGGGAGAAGGGAGTAGGGGAGACAGAGCAAGTCAAATTATTATCCTCCTTTCATTTTTTCCCAAGTGAATAAAGTCACGCGAATCAACTGGGGAGATGAAACTCCACCACATTTTGGATTTTTGGAACTCATTTATCAAACTTATGATTTTTTTCTTTTAACTACTTTTTTTTTGATGTTGTGTACAAGCAGCCTCTGGTTCTAATTACTTATTCTAATAAGTCAAGCAGAATGCTTGATTAAAGTTTTTTTCCTTTTACTATTCCACAGTTTAATATAGATCTTAGTTATTTTCTTTTTCCATTTAGGACATGTGTTTTAGTAATAGACTGCCTATGTTGATCCCTTCAGAAATTTTACTGATGATTTTATATATATATGTGTGTGTGTGTGTGTGTGTGTGTATTTTCTTTAAGATAGGGTTTCACCATGATGGCCAGGCTGGTCTTGAACCTCTGGCCTCAGATGATCCACCCACCTCAGCCTCCCAAAATGCTAGGATGCTAGGATTACAGGCGTGAGCCACCACGCCCGGCCGATGGTTTATGTTTATAGTTACAGATGTCTATTTTCAAACAAAGTTTACTTTCCTGTGATAAAAATAATACATGTGTCCTAAAGAAAATTTGGAAAATATGGGAGAAAGAAGAAAAGAGAGAAGAAAAATTCCCTTATAGTCCCAACAGCCAAAGGCCACAGCTGTTACATTTGGCTTGCTTGCTTGCTTGCTTTATTTAATTTATTGAGACAAAGTCTTACTCTGTTGCCCAGCCTGGAGTGCAGTGGCATGATCTTGGCTCACTGCAGCCTCCACCTCTGGGTTCAAGCGATTCTCCTGCCTCAGCTCATCAAGTAACTGGAACTACAGGCATGTGCCACCATACCAGCTAATTTTTGTATTTTTAGTAGAGATAGCATTTCACCATGTTTGCCAGGCTGGTTTTGAACTCCTGATCTCAGGTGATCCACCCACTTCGGCCTCCCAAAGGGCTAGGATTACAGGCATGAGCCACTGTGCCTGGCCTGATTTTAAAATTAGAGCATTTGGGCTGTGACCTTGAAGCTCCCTGAAAGAGCTTACTTGTTACTGTGGTCAGTGCCTTTAAGACAACTCCCACTTTGAGTAAAGGTAAGAACTCATTTGGAAGTAGGATTTTAAAAATTAACTAGGCATATTTCAAAGAGCTAATTCTTAATAAAGGAAACACCATGATGGCTGGTTGTTGGAGCATTTTGCTTTTCATACAGATGTGGTGGATCTGTTGAATTTCTTGAGCTGATAATTGGGCCCCATAATAGTATGGTGTCCTTCCTTCCCCTGCATACACACTTGGTGCCGTGATGAATGCCATACATTGGCATCTCTTGATTATCCACTCTGGATGATCTATTATGACAGTGAGCTGGCTAAAATTCCAACCCCAGTGTAATTGGTTTGCTCAAACCACTTCATATGTTTCTGGGCCACTCCTGTTTAAGCAGTGTGTGCTCAGGTAGTGAAAGCTTCTGCCAATGTTAGCCCAAGCAAAGTATAGTTGAGAAAATAAATATGCCAAAATGAAAAAAAAAAGCCACATAATTTATTTCGGAAGTCATATAAAATATTTTGGTTGTATTTGTCACTGTTTCTTCTTGTAAGTCCAGATAAGTAAGTGCTAATATACTTCAATTACCACATTTTAAAAAAATATTTTTTTATTGATCTGTGGAGGGTATTAAAGTGAAGCTACAATGGAATAAAGTCATCATTGTCAGTAAAGGAGAGATACCCTGAGAATCCTAGAAGAGTTCTGTAATGGAAATACCACATATGCTGGACTGGAGGAGACAATAAACCTAGAGTTCCAATCCCATATCTGCCACTGGCTACTGTGTGACCTTGCAGCAGTCAGGTCACATCACAGAGCTCCATGCTTGTGTCTGTAGATTCAAGGAGCTGGACCAGAACTTTCAGATTTTCTCAAGAATTTTGTGATGCAGTGTTTGTGTTGAGCCCAAGTCCAAATGAAACAATTTTACAAGTTAATTTTGAAATGTGTTTTTGGGTCTCATCCTTATATGTTGGCAAAATTAAGCCCAGATAAACTTCTACATGTGCTGGTAAGCCTCAGAGAACTTGATGGATGAGACCCTTTGATGTGTCGGAACGGATTTTAAAATTTATTCATAAAGACTCAGAGTGTGGCAGCCCATGCAAGCATTTAGCAGATAGCAATGTTCCCTAAGAATTTTCATACTGCCTGCAGCTAAATGTGGGAAATTAAAAATAACGTGTGCATTGTGTTTATATCTGTGTATGTGTACATGTGCATCTGATTACTACTTAAATTTATTTCTGACACAGTGATTACTTGCAGACTTACTTGATTGTTCTTATTCCTAAGTGAATCTGGGTGGTTTTCTTTTGAAGGTGGTGCTCCAAATTACTACCCCAACAGCTTTGGTGCTCCGGAACAACAGCCTTCTGCTCTGGAGCACAGAACCCGGTGTTCTGCAGAAGTGCAGCGCTTTAACACTGCCGATGACGATAATGTTACCCAGGTAATGACTTCTTTGTCTGCTACAGGAGTCACCTGCTAATTCTCCTTATCGATGTCTGCATATTCCCTCTCCTCCCCAGGCTACTGCCCAAAGTGTCTAATACGTCTTACCTTGAATTCAAGGAAGACTCATCTGTAATAGTAAATTGGGCCCCTTATTGGGTGGAGTTGAAGGGTTATATTACTCTGGTCTTTTGCCTCAAGGTATGGAGACTCGTCTCAGTTCCTGAAAACTTTATTGAAGGGATATGGGGAGGAGGGCATTGGGGAAAGAGTGATCTCATGGGAATTTAAGGAATGAGCATGTACAGCTTACGTGCAGCCAAATCTAAGAATTTGAGCAGGACAGCCCAGGTTCAAAATAGCTCCAGGAGCCTCGACCACAAGAGTGTGGGAATTTCCACTGCAGGGCTCGCCCTTCACATGGCTTAGTTATTTTCCATCTGTCTGTTTCTGCTTGCCAATGCTAATTAATTATTTTTACCACATCTTTCTGTTTTCTCCTATCTGCCTCAGAGCTTCTGTTTTATCATTGTTGTGGCTTTTCCATGACCATTGCCTAACTCTCCTTTATGGCATCTTTCTTCATGTGTTTTTTTTTGGACCACCTTTTACTCTTTCTCTCAACATGTCTATCTCAGATTCTAGAGAGACAGAATCATATTGACTTGGCTAATCTTTTCACCCCAGGCTGTACCATTGGCCTTGGTCAGCCTCTAGTTAACTGCCCCAGGTCAAGTGCTCATTCTCTTTCCAGTCACCTGTGGCTGCCCTAAGGGCTCTTTCAGTACATGCTATGAAGGAGGACCTCCGCCTTGGAAGGGCCTGTGGGTGGGCAGGTGCCTCCTTATTATATCACACACGTAGTTGTTCTAGAGCTCTGTTTGAGCAGTTAAGTGTTAAACTTAGTATTTAAATTAGATTAGAACCTATTTCTAACTTCTCAGTTTGTGAATGTGAGTTCCAAGTAAAAAATACTTAAAAAATTAATTCACTGTGAGAATATCTTTGTTTGAAAAGCATTTGCATATATACATATGCATATATAAAAATGCATATATAAAAATGTATATATAAATGTATATATAAAAATGAAATTACATTATTTTAGGATAGAAATCATTTTTGGAGGATCTTAAAACATTTCCTACAAACCTTTTATATAACTGCATTATTTTTGGTGATGCAGATGACACCAAGTATATTACAGTATATTCTCTGCCTCTCAAGAATTTTGCCTACGTGAGGTCAATACAGGGAAAAAACCAGTTCATACAACCCCTGCAAAAATTAATGAGGCTATTGCTTACATATGAAAACTTGTTATGTGCTCATCCATATTTTATCGAGAGAATTTGTCATCACTATGTAGGATGTAGTGTGATTTTTAAGTAATAATACTATTGTTATAATTCTGTAATGATGAGTCACATTTGAAATACATAAGAAGGTCCAGATTGATTCTCTTAAAAATGATTGACTTGGGCTTGCATCTGTCTGTGGCACACTAACTTGTATCACACTTACTCTCTCATGGAGAACATTGAAAAGGAGGGTAAAATACATAAAGCATTTGTCTTGGAGAGCTAACAAAGCAACAAGAATTTAAGGGGCCAAGATCAAAGATAGAGAAGTGCAGAGAAGTAAGCGTGACATTTGGTTTCCTTTCTTTTTAAGGTATTTGTTAATTTGTAAGCCCTGCTCCAGAAGCTGAGTGGTGTTTACCACAGTCTCATGAGTCTCAAGGGACAAAAACTGGAATTCAAGGTCTGCTAAGAAGCATAGCCTCTAGTTACACTCTAGTCTTTCAGTCGAAATACCTGAAGGGCCATGCCTACAAGTAAAGGCAGACATGAAATAAACTTGCTCTCAGAAAACCTGGAACACAGCTTTGCCTCTGCCCTGTCTCAGATTGGATTAAGGTGATCTATCTCTATGCCATCTGCCAGAAGCAAACAAAATTTTCTTTGGTGGAAAATAGAACCTCAAATGATCGCTAGTTCTTTTATATGGAAATGTTAAGCATTCAACAATAAATGACCAGGTACCTAACACATTAAGACCTTATGACTGTAAATCAAGAGGGAGAAAAAACTCCCTGCAAACTGACAGTAGAAACAAACCTAGTGGAGGCTTAAATAATGGAACTGTCAGATACAGGTTTTAAAATGACTAATAGGTTTAAGAAAATAGATGAGAGCATGAAGAATTTAGTAAGAGAGCTTTAAACTACAGAAAAAGAGTTGAATGGACATAACTAGAAAATGCAACAACTGAGATTAGAATTTATTAGATGACTTTTAAAGGAGGTTAACATGGCTGAAGAGAAGATTAGTGAATTGGAAGATAGAACTATAGATATTATCAAGACTACTTTATTTGAGAAGTTCAATGCTACAGTGAACTGTGGTTGCTCCACTGCACACCACCTGGGTGACAGAGTATGTACACATACTTTTTTTTAACCCTTAAAACTGTAGGCTGGGTACAGTGGCTCATACTTGTAATCCCAGCACTTTGGGAGGCTGAGGCAGGTAGATCGCCTGAGGTCAGGAGTTTGATACTAGCCTGGCCAACTTGGTGAAACCCATCTCTACTAAAAACACAAAAAAATTAGCTAGGTGTAGCACCTGTAATCTCAGCTGCTTGAGAGGCTGAGGCAGGAGAATCGCTAGAACCCGGGAGGTGGAGGTTGCAGCGAGCTGAGACCACACCCTTGCACTCCAACCTGGGCAACAAGAACAAAAATCTGTCTCAGAACAACAATAACAACAAAAAAAAACTGTAGATTAACCAACTCTCTGAAACAGAAAGCTGTTTTTTTTTTTTTTAATGGACTTTATTCAGTGGTGTGTTGATAAATATTTAACAGCTGACTTCCTGGGGGAGAAAGCCCTGGTTTGTAGTGTTTATCCATTTTCATGGTGGAAATATTTCACAGGGCTGATTTCAAGCTACCAATATAATGCCACTAAACCTGTGGCATTGCAAAATGGTGTACAATATCATATCACTGTTATATAGTATTTCACCCATAGCAATACAGTAGACACGAATGACTTCAAAAACATAAGCAATATCTATTAATTAGGAAATGATGTTTTGAGTATTACTTTTGTTTGCACTATATTTAATTGTAAGTTTATGTAATTTAATCTTTATAATGGCTATATTTAATAACTTGCTCACAGAATTCCAGAGAATTTGACAGTATTCTACTTTCATAAGCAAGCTGGCCGCAACATTCCACTGGAATTGCAGGAACAAATTATTACAGTTCAAGATGTTCCAGATTGTAGATTGAGGTGACAGGTTGAGGTGTGTAGACTGAGGTTCAAGATGGCAGATGGAGATGACACGAGAGGCCTTTCTTCTACTTCTCACATATGGACATGCTAAATAAAGTTACCCTTTTTTTCAAATTTTTTACTGCCCCAGTTTTCCCATAGAAGGATTAATTTTTTTTTTCTTTTTAAATAAGGAAGCTGGGCTAAAGAAACAAAATTTAATTTCCAAATCCCACAAATGAAAAAGGAGGGTAGTGAGTGAACTTTGAAAGCAAGTATCTCATAAGGGTAACCAGATCTGATTTGTATCTTATAAAGATTTTATGCCTCTAGGGGGTTAGGAGTTGCAGCTACAGTCTTCACATGTTGCCCAGGATTAGAGCTCAGCTCTTAGCATAATGGTGAGAACCAGGAAAGGGCACCTCAACTACCTATGAGACTGAGGATGCAGCTTGGAAGCATGTGGGCTCTCAATGGAAGCAGCCAACTCTAAGAAATTGGGAGTCCTTCCCCTATGCTGTGCTCAAATGAGGTCTCTGCATTCTTATCCCAGTTGGAACCATGAAAGACTTTAACTGAGAAACAAGTGAATCAGTGAACCCCGTTAGGCCTTTGAACAGATTATGAGAAAACCACCACAGGAAGACACTTTTACAACTAGGGTACATTTGGTACTTTTGCAGAAGATAACTCCTGTTGAAGGTGAGTCATAGTGAAAAACTATAATACATACAAGGAAATCCAATGAGAAATTACACATGCAATAGACGGAAGAATCATAGACATGATAATTGGAAAGAAAAACACATATTTAAGGAGATGTAGAAAGGAATATTATCAAGGAAATAGGATATGAGAAGAAAAACAAAACAGGTAGATTTGAAAAAGAACCAAATAACATTTTCTAGAAACAAAAATTACAATCTGTGAAATAAGTCAACAGATATAGTGATCCAGTGGATGTTTTTGCAACCTACATCAAATACAGCTGAAGAGAAAATTAGTGAATTGGTGATAGGTCTGAGAAAGTCCCCAGGATATAGTACTTTGATTAGATTGTGTTAATCCAAAATATCTGATTAACTTTGGCATCAGGTGTAAACTTTACTAAAAAATTTAAAAACATAATTATAGCCTGATATTTGGCTACTTAGGGAAATGATGCATCTCAATATTTATGAAGTTGATACTTTGGATAATTGATATTATTAAACTTTATAAACATTAATAGAACAGTGCATAGACAGAGTCTGGCACATTATAGATACTCAATATTTGTTGAATGAGTGACTGAATGAAATGTAAGAATAAAATCAAAGCTACAACCTTTTGATTTTACAATTGGGCAGAGGCTGCTTGGATTCACACACCTGATACTAAGCTTCTATTTTTCATTTTAATTTATGGATATTTATTTTAGAGATAAACCCAAGAATCTAGCAAAATATCACTATTAATATGTCTTATCTAAGAAATATTGGCTTCTGAATAACTACAGATATACATTTATAAATGAAGTAGTTTTTTAGATATATTATCTATAGTTACAATTATCTATCTAATTATATCTCTAGCTAAATGAATTAGTTTTTATTTTCCTCCATGGTTCTGGGTGAATTGAACAAAGGTTATATTGTTCTAAGTTTACATTCAAAGGCAGCTTGCACATTTTAGACTTGTCAGTATTAAGAATGTGGTGAGGTTTTAAATTGTAGATCTATTTATAAGAGATTTATGGCAGTTACTACAAGACATTATTAAAAAACAATTATGAACTATTAACAAATGAATTTTACTTATTTTACTTAAAACAAAAAGTGAAGAACACAACCCAAATGACAGTTTTAGTTGTAATTTAAAATTATTCTTAAATTCTAAAGTTTTTAAATCATTCATAAGTGTTATAGTAGGTGAACTTTGTTGGTGATAAATTGGTGATTCAATTCTCTGCACTTGCTCTTTTCCCTGAGCAGGTGCGGGCATTCTATGTGAACGTGCTGAATGAGGAACAGAGGAAACGCCTGTGTGAGAACATTGCTGGCCACCTGAAAGACGCACAACTTTTCATCCAGAGGAAAGCGGTAAGTCTTTGTAAGCTGAAGGGTGCCCTCTGCTGGCCTGGGAAGACAGTGCAGCTGTGTGGGAGAACCCTAAAAAGTGTCATTTCTGTTTTACTTGACCTAAGAGGACTTAAAACAAAAATACTGGTAATCCCCAACCAACTTCTGATTATTTTCTTTTCATGTTTTATCAGACCTGGCATATCCATCAGTCCTTAGCTGTTTATCCAATGTGTACTCATTTAGTTGTATTCACAGTGAATTTTATCCTATGCTGTTTAATTTGGCTACAGCCAAGTTTCATGCAAGATAGTAAATGACCAATTTCAAAATGTGAGTCCTCCCACAATTCTACTTAAACTTTGGATGATAAGGAATATCAGCTGGATGTGATCGCATGCACCTGTAGTCCTAACTACTTGGGACGCTGAACTGGGAGGATGGCTTGCCAGCCTGGACAACATAGGGGAACCCTATCTCTAAAATCAGTCAATTAATCACTCAGTCTGTCTTTCTTTCCTGCATTTTTATGGTTTGAAACCTGCCTAAAGGCTTAATGTCATGATACCTCGATCCTCTTTCAGATGCAAACTAGAAACTTGGCATGAATTCTGGAATAAGAACTGCAATGCTTCCAAAAGGCAGGCTGGACTTTTGTGCTAAGGTGCTGGGGTATTTCTGATGGCCACTCATCAAGCTGCGTGTAGCCCTCTCACTTCTGGTTTCCTGGCCTGTTCCAGAGCTAAGCTTTTTGCAGATCTGAAAGCCCCCTTTTTCCTTGGCCCCTAGTTGCTGCTTTTCTGTTCCTAGAGGCAGCTGGGCTAGCAGCTGTCTGGGCTGTGTCTAAGAGTCTGGGTTCAAGTATCAGCAGAGAGCCTGATGGGTTCTCTGTGTGGTAGGTAGGGCAGGATTTATCTCATTTTACCAGAGAATGGATAAGACAGCTTGCAAGTAGCAGACTGGGCTGGAACCCTTGGCATTCTCCTTCCACATATGCTGAAACTGCAAGGCTTTTATGGGTTCCCAATACCCTGCCTCCTCTTGCTGTCGGCTGGGGAATTCTTGCCTGAATATGTGGAGCTGCGCCGCAAGTACCAGTGTTCTTGTATCCTTCACATTAACTTCAGGCTGTGTCTGGGCCTCTTTCTTAATGTAAATCACTGTAACTTGTTAAGCACTTACTCTGAGGTCACTCTTTCCGTGCAGTAAATGCAGGAAATGCAGCTCACATCCTCAGCATTTTTCTCACAGCATCCTCTGAGGTAGGTTTTGTGGGTTTTTTGTTTGTTTGTTTGTTTGTTTTTTTGAGATGGAGTCTTGTTCTGTCGCTCAGGCTGCAGTGCAGTGGCATGATCTCGGCTCACTGCAACCTCTGCCTCCTGGGTTCAAGTGATTTTCCTGCCTCAGGTCCCTAGTAGTTTGGACTACAGGCATGCCCCATCATGCCTGACTTATTTTTCTATTTTTAATAGAGATAGGGTTTTGTCATGTTAGTCAGGCTAGTCTTGAACTCCTGACCTCAGATGATCCACCTGCCTCAGCCCTCCAAAGTGCTGTGATTACAGGTGTGAACCACCGCACCCAGCCGAGGTTGCATAGTTTTTTTTCCCCAACAACGAACAATTCTCTAATTCTTTGACAGCAACTGGGTGGCCTATAACTCAATTCAATTCTAACAGTAACTCCTGGAGCTAGAGTCAGAACCCAGAGATTTAGGGGTCACTTCCCACTTCAGATGCCAAATGAGGTGCCCTGGCTATGCATACTTCTGCAGATTCTGACTGCAAATTAGGGGTTCACATACCCTTTCCTCAGGTTTGTTAATTTGCTGGAAAGACTCATAGAACTCAGGAAAATGATTTACTTATGATTACTGATTTATGATAAAGAATACAACTCAGGGATAGCCAAATGGAAGTGGGGCACGGGGGAAGGCCTCGGAGCTTTGGTGCCTCCCTGGGGGGACCACCCTCCCAGCACCTGGATGTGTGCACCAACCCAGATGTTCCCTGACCTTGCCAGTTGCAGGCTTTCCTGGAGGCTTTATGACATAGGCGTATGATGAAATCATTGGCTATGGGTGATTAAATACAGTCTTCAGCCCCTCTCCCCTCACTGGAGGTTTGGGGGTGGGGCTGCAAGTTCTAACCTTCGAATGACATGTTTGGTCTTCCTGGTGCCAGCCTCCATTGGGAAGCTTTCTGGGCCCCCATGAGTCATCCTAGTAGGATACAAAAGAAATTCCAAGAGTTTTAGGTGTGTGTCAGGAATGGGGGACAAAGACCAAATATTTATTTTTAAAATTATACCAATTAGGTGTCATTATCTTGCTCACTTAGGCAGAGGGACATTTAGGGAGAAGCTCAGATAAGTTTAGTGACCTATCAGAGGCTGCTCAGCCAGGACATGTCAGAGAATTCACTGGGCCTGCGTCTTCCTCTGAGGCTGGCATTGTTAAACTCCCTGCGGCACTGCCTCGTGCTCCCCTGTGGAATAAACACTGGGAAACCACAGTCACTGAGGAGTTAGAGTAATGCTTGCATTTATTTTCCTTTGGCCTTAGGTCAAGAACTTCAGTGAGGTCCATCCTGACTATGGGACCCGCATCCAGGCTCTTCTGGACAAGTACAATTCTGAGCCTAAGGTAAGCTTGGAGCAGCCCGACCATGCAGAGGCTGTGTGTGCTGGGTTGGAGTAGGCATGGCTCAGTTACCACTTAGCATTACAGTCTGCAGGGGCCATTACCTCTCACTGTTAGATTTCTCAAGCAGCTGTGCAGAAATTCATTTGAGAGATAAAGAACTCACCAGCAAAACACATGCTCTTCATTTTAGCCCTGGTCAATTTAAGACAGTTAAAGTGAATGAATTCTGAATTATTATTTTCACTTGCATGCGTATTAAAACTAAGTAAACACCACGTTGCTGCCTATGAGGTGATTAACCTGTCCATCTTGTTCTCTTAAAACAGAATGCGATTCACACCTTTGTGCAGTCCGGGTCTCACTTGGCTGGAAGGGAGAAGGCAAATCTGTGAGGCTGGGGCCTGCGCCAGTGCAGCAAAGCTTAGCGTTCACCCGTGTAACCCACTCATCACTGGATGAAGATTCTCCTGGGCTAGATGCGCAAATGCAAGCAAATGGTGTCAAAATAGAGAATCCCGCTTTTTTTTTTTCAATTTTTTTTTTTTTTTTTAAAGATGGGGTTTCACCGTGATGGCCAGCCTGGTCATGAACTCCTGACCTCAGGTGATCCACCCACTTCGGCCTCTCAAAGTGCTAGGATTACAGGCGTGAGCTACCGCGCCCGGCCAGAGAATCCCGCTTTCTATAGCAAATTGTGTAACAATTTTAATGCTATTTCCCCAGGGGAAAATGAAGGTTAGAATTTAGCAGTTATTTTTAAAGAAAATATTTGTTTTGACAGTTGATTGGATTATTCATTTAAAATGACTAGAAGAAAAGTTTCTAGCTAGAAATAGGATTTTATTTGATAAAACTTGTTGAATTTATATATGTTTACATATCACCTCATGGCCTATTATATTAAAATATGGCTATAATTATATAAGAAGAAAAGATAGAGATGATCAACTCAGAAATTTTTATTTTTCTAAGGTTCTCATAGGAAAAGCATATTTAGTACACCAGTGTCATCAGAAACTAACTTGAGCACCGTCATGGTTTAATGTTTATTCCTGCTTGTAATTGATCAAATTCATTTTTTTTCACTTGGAATTACAATAATCTTAGCACTAATTTCACAACAGATCAATTTGTAATTGCTTACATTTTTACAATAAATAATCTGTACATAAGAATAGAGATGGTATTTGATTTCTTTTGACTCCATGTATAACTCCTAAAGTACCATCAGACTCTTAATTTGAATGTCATCATCTTCAGATGTTTTACCCTTAAAAATGGAAATGTCAGTATCTGGAGGACACCATGTTATTTGTTTAAATCTATAGCCTTTGGTCAGCCTTCTGAGACACTGATAAAATAGAAAATGCTCTAACTTTGAAAATTACTTAAATCTCTTATCCATTTGCTCACTTACCTAGATTGAGTTTTTAAAATAAGGGCTCAGTACCACTAGTTATTTTCCTCCTCCTCCTTTTTTTTTTTTTTTCAAGATGGAGTCTAGCTCTGTTGCCAGGCTAGAGTGCAGTGGCACAATCTCAGCTCACTGCAGTCTCTGCCTCCTGGGTTCAAGCGATTCCCCTGCCTCAGCCTCTCAAGTAGCTGGGACTACAGGCACTCACCACCATGCCTGGCTACTTTTTGTATTTTAGTAAAGATGGGGTTTCACCATGTTGGCCAGGATGGTCTCGATCTCTTGACCTCGTGATCTGCCCACCTCGGCCTCCCAAAGTTGCTGGGATTACAGGCCTGAGCAACTGCTTCTGGCCTCCTCCTCCTTCTTTTTAGAACCGATATTTGCCTATTGTTGAAAATCACATGAAAGACTTTAAAGATGCATTCTGAATGCTAAATTAAAATTTGTTTTCCTTAAAAATCTTTATTTCATTCATATTCAAAACCAGTTTGTGCTGGGTGTGGTGGCTCATGCCTGTAATCCCAACACTTTGGGAAGCCAAGGCAGGAGGATCACTTGAGCTCAGGAGTTTGAGACCAGCTTGGGCAACATGGCAAAGCCCTGTTTCTACAAAAAATATAAAAATTAGCTGAGTGTGGTAACACATGCCTGTAGTCCCAGCTACTAAGGAGGCTGAGGCGGGAGGATCTCCTGAGCCCAGGAGGTTGGGGCTTCAGTGAGCCATGATTGTACCACTGCACTCCAGCCTGGGCAACAGAATGAGACCTTGTCTCAAAACAACAAATAGCAATAACAACTAAAAACAAAACAAAAAAACAAACCAGTTTGTACTTTCAGGAATTCAGGAAACCATTAGACCACTAGTAGACAAACTCATTCTTGATCTTTTAGCTCAAATTCCTTTACTCCTCTGTCAAACCCTCCTGCCTAAACTCCTGCTGTATTTGAGTATGCTTTGAAACCATTAGATTTGTACACTGAAAATAGATTTATCAGGCTGGGCATGGTGGCTCACACCTGTAATCCAAGCACTGTGGGAGGCCGAGGCAGGTAGATCACCTGAGGTCAGGAGTTCGAGACCAGCCTGGTCAACGTGGTGAAACCCCAACTCTACTAAAAATAGAAAAATTAGCTGGGTGTGATGGCAGGCACCTGTAATCCCAGCTACTCATGAGGCTGAGGCAGGAGAATTGCTTGAACCTGCGAGGCAGAGGTTGCGGTGAGCCAAGATTGCGCCATTGCACTTTCTATTTGGAAAGGTGAAAACTTCTGGAGGTAGTTGGTGGCAATGGTTGCACAACAGTGTGACTGTATTGAATGCTACTGAACTGTACACCTAAAAATGGCTAAATGTAAATTTTATGTATGTTTTACCACACAAAAAAAATCTAACGATTCATTCTTAGTCCTTGTCTTATGCGGCCTCTCAGCAGTGTTTGACACAGTTGGTCATTCACACTGAATTCTTTTTTATTTATTTATTTATTTTAGAGATGGCATATCATTATGTTGCTCAGGCTGGCCTCAGCCTCCTGAGTAGCTGGGACTACAGGCACATGTGACCAGGCCCAGCTTCCCTCACCCCTCCTTTCTCCTTCTCCTCTTTCTTATTCCTCCTCCTCCTCCTCCCTCTTCTTCTTCTTGTCCTTCTTGCTCTCTTCCGCCTTCTTTTTTCTCTTCTTCCTTTTTCTTCTTCTCTTTTTTTTAAAATAAGTGCTTTATTGAGATATAATTTACTTACCATAAAACTCACTCATTTAAAGTGTATGAGTAAAATTTTTTTTTTTTTGTATATTCACAGAATTGCTCAACCATCACCACAATCAATTTTAGAGCATTTTTATCTCCCAAAGAGAAACCTGTACCTATCAGCAGTCACTTTCCATTTCCTTCTTAACCTTGCCCCCAGCCCTAGGCCATCATGAATCTTAAGATTTGCCTACTTTGCACGTTTCACTTAAATAGAATCATACAATATGTGGTCTTTTTTTTTTTTTTTTTTTTTTTAAATAAAAAATGATGGGGTTCTAAGAAACAGAAAAAACTTCATCACCAACAAGCCAGATGTCCACTCAGAGACCCAATCTGAAAGTCGGCAATTACAAAGACGACAGGTGGATAAATCCACAAAAATGGGAAGAAACCAGTGCAAAAAGGCTGAGAACACCCGAAATCAGAATGCCTCTCCTCCTACAGGGGATCGCAGCTCTTCATCAGCAAGAGAACAAGACCTGATGGAGGATGAGTGTGATGAACTCACAGAATCAGGCTTCAGAAGGTGGATAATAAGAAACTTCGGTGAGCTAAAAGAACATGTTCTAACCCAATGCAAAGAAACTAAGAACCTTGAAAGAAGATTTAACGAAATGCTAACGAGAATGGACAACTTAGAGAAGAATATAAGTGAATTGATGGAGCTGAAAAATGCAACACAAGAACTTCGTGAAGCATGCACAAGTTTCAACAGTCGAATTGACCAAGCAGAAGAAAGGATAGCAGAGGTCGAAGATCAACTCAATGAAATAAAACGAGAAGGCAAGATGACAGAAA
>PVKP010020944.1:0-39965 GCA_004027715.1 Plecturocebus donacophilus
ACTTATGACCAGAGGAAGGTTACTCTGTGTGACCAGAGGAAAGTTAAATAACATCTCTATGCCTCTATTGCTTCAGTTGGGAATAATAATAGTACCCACTTCATAGGTTTGTTGTGAGAATTAAATGAATTAATATTTGTAGGGCACCCCCTGACACACATAAATATATATACACACACATATGTGTATATACAAACACATACAGGCAAATATTCATAGAAATCATATAGTCACTTAAATATTTGTAGGGCTTTATACATAGAGATATATTAATCTATATTAAAACAAAAGGACATGATTTTGGACAGTTCTCACAAACAAGTGATACTAAAATTATTACAATTTTTAAAGTTGGGTATATTTTAAAACTTCAAATAAAGAAAAATTACATTTTATTTTTCAAGATTGTACATAATTTTTAATGTCAGATTTATAAAAATGTTTCTGATTTGGAGTGTTGGTTTATTGTTCAGTTGACAAAAGGCCAATTTAAACTAGTTTGAAGAAGAAAAAAAGAAAGGAAGACTTGGGAAAACAAAAGAATTGGAAGGGGCCCACTCTTGAAAAGCTTCTATTCAGAAATCATTATGGATGATTTGCGTAGCCATGTCTAACATCGTTTGGTGTTCACTAATGCTGTGCTACCTATCTGTGAAATCTGGATATCATTGTTTTCAGGGCATTTGTGGCCCTTGTGTGATGCTTACTGGACATATGTTTGTTCTTATGGGAGATTTTAATGGGAATTACTCATTTTGTATATCCCTGTTTGCTAAACTTCTGATGTCTTTGATACTAGGTCTTGATACTACTTTCATTGCTAAAATATTTTTTACATAATCTCTACATATATGTATATCTGTAATCCCAGCTCAGTCACTTTTAACTAGTACTGCAGCCATATTGCAAAAAAATATTTTTTAGCAATGAAAATAACATCATTTTTTGTTTATTCACTTATTCATCAAACATTTCTTGAGCACCTGTTATATGCCAGGCACTTTTCTGCCTAGCAGTGAGCTGCATTGTAGTACAATTGAAAACTTGTCAGTTATTTCATATCTGTTGCTTTGCTTTATCATTTTTCATTGTTGAAGATTTGCCCTCAACCAGAATGGCTTCTAAGGGCAACTTTAGTTACTCATGTTTTTTGAGCGCCTTAAATGTAGACATTGGTCAAAAACTAAAGGATTAAGTGTGTGCTCTGAAGGCTTTCAACTCTCATGAAATTTTATGGCATGAAGACTAATTCTTGCACTTGTATACTTTTAAGCTGAGTAGGCGAAGATGTAATTTCTACAGACTCTAAGAGATACTCTATTGAGATGCCTTATATGACAAATAACATTTTTCATCTAAATCACAGTTTATTCTATAGATACACATTGATTTTATTATAATTATTGTGCAACTTTAAAAATGGATTTGGAGGCTCGGCGTGGTGGTTCATGCCTGTAATCCCAGCACTATGGGAGGCCGAGGCTGGCAGATCAGTTGAGGTCAGGAGTTCTAGACCAGCCTGGCCAACATGGTGAAACCCCAGCTCTACTAAAAATACACACACACACTAGCCAAGCATGGTGGCATGCGCCTGTAATCTCAGCTACTCAGGAGGCTGAGGCTGGAGAATTGCCTGAACCTAGGAGATGGAGTTTTCAGTGAGCTGAGATCGTGCCACTGCGCTCTAGCCTGGGCAACAGAGTGGGACTCCAGTGCCAAAAAAAAAAAAAAAAAAGATTTGGCATTTGAAAAAATACATGTTTCTGTTCTAAAGATAACCCTTTTGCTTGTTGTAAACATTGTTTTGAGGTGTGTTGTAGTTTTTAATTGCATTATTGCTATGAGTTTAAAATTGTAACTGTATAATTAAGGTTTTTATTATGGCTAATGTCAAAACTAATTATCAATATTTTATGACTAAGTTAATTTCAATAATATTTTGAGTGCCCACTGAGTTAGTCATTTTATATTTATTCACTTATTCATCAAATATTTCATGAGCACCTATTAGATGCCAGGCACTTTTCTACCTAGCAGTGAATGAAAATCCCTGCACACATAGAACTTATATTCTAGTGGGATCTTTTGGTATCTGTAAGCCTATAATGTAACATCTGTGTTAGGTAGATATTGCCTCCTTGGTTTGTAGGGGAGGGAACTTTACAGAGGAGGGAAGCTTGAGGAGATAAATGATTTGCTGGCAACATATGGAGAATAAATGCAGATTGGAATTTTAACCTGAGACTTTGTCATTTCAAAGCCATTTAGCCATTACAAATTCTGTACTCATTCTAAATTTCAAGCATTTCTTACAATATCCTCAATCTTTAGCTAGCTCATCATGGTACTGTTTCTTTAATAAATGATTAAGTATCAGTGACACATGTGACCCTGACAAGTTCCTGGCATTTGGTGCTAAGCTAGATAATGCTGGGGGTTAACTAGATGAGCTGAATGTTAGGCTACTCTAGACCTGAGCTGTAATCTTCAAGTGGAAGATTACTAGTAGGTATGCACCACTCACCCAAGAAAAACAGAAGTGAATTCTAGACAGGATTCTTTTTTGTGTTTGGTCAGGTGAGTGCCTTAATGACGTATATTCAGAGTTAGCTAACAATCTAGATAAAATGCTTACAAAGCAAATTGTTGCCATGTAGTTTCTATGCCAGAATAGTTATTGAAAATGCTATATTTGAATAATAAAATGGGACTGTGGCTTACAGATGGTTCTCTGTGTAGTTAAAATCCTGAAGCATTTAGGAACTATTTTATGCATTGTTTTGACCAGGGACAAGGATTTAAGTTAATATTGATAATTATTCATGACATTTTATCTTCTGCCTAAGGAACGGTATGTGGGTTATGGAGCACATCTCTTCCTGCATTTGTTTTTTATGCCACCTATTACTGGGTTTATGTTTTGGCAAATATTTACTTACAAGACAAATTGTGCATTCTTCAAGGTTTCTTGTATTAAAACTGAAAGGCCCTTTGGAAGTCATCTTATTCAGTGCTTCCATTGACAAGGAATAAAAAGTTCAGGGTGACCAGAGGCCTGCCCGAGGCCGCTGGCCTTGCAGGTAGGAGTTGAGGCCTCCTGTGCAGTGCCTCTGTGCTGCTGATTTAATGATCCCCTCATGGCAGCAGGAGTTTATGCCATGTTTTAATTTTTTTTGTGGTTGCTCCTTTTTATGCTGTGTTTTCAGTCTGCCTTTTGTAAGTCCTGAATAGAAGCTCTAGCCTCATCTTCTTTTTTTACCTTGGGATATAGGGGAGGTGAGCATGGGTGATACAACTTGGAAGAAAAAGACCAAAATTATTTGTGTTCTCCCAGATAATAGATTGTTACTAAGTGTTACTCTGTGTAACATAGTAAAAAGCTGGTTCAACATTTTGCTATTTGTTTTATTATCAGATTGTCATATGGAAAATATATTATTATACTTTGGCATTTTCTAACCAGAACATTTTAAATCACAGGGGAGGGGCGTAACCACCGTAGCTCTGGCCCCTTCTTTAAAATGAGGCAGGCAGCTTGATTGTCTCTTCTAGATTAATACTCTGTGACTCAGAAATGTGTCCAACTTACACAGCTCAGAGATAAATCTGGTGACCTAGTTTATTTGGCCTTGATTATTTTCTCCTTGATTTGAAGCATATTTCTTTTTGGGGCATCTCTCATTTGATATCTTTGAAACTCAACATTGTTGTCAATTACTGTATATTACTTTTATTATGAAGTCCCCAGAAATGTAGCAGAGAACCATGGACAAGATCCTTGAGTTGCTTCTAAAAGGAAAACAGTTCCATTCCTGAGAATTATTTGCTGCTTTAGTGCCTACAGACATTTTAGGTTTGAGTTGTCCTAGCCAACATTTGTACAGTGCTGTGCAGATAAGGATATTCGTCATTCTAGTGATTTCCTTGAAAATGGAACAGTGTACATCTGTGGGATAACTACTGGAGGAAAAGTTATCACTAACTACTTAGCTAAATCTGCAAATACAAGAAAAAGAAGTATATTCTTTCTAAGGAAAAACAAAGGCTGTCCTGCATGCTGGGTGGACCAGTGATTGCGTAGTGATTGAAAGCAACGTTTGTCCCCATCCCCTCTGGCAGAGGCTCTGTAGTCATTCAGTGAGTAAATGCCAAAAGAGGCATCCCTCTACATGTTGCTCTGCAGTGCGCCTTTGGGACCCCTGGACTGGGGGGTCACAGCTGATGGCTTTGCATCTTCTTTTGAAAGAGGAGTTCAGCAGTTTGAAAGGAACCAATTTCTGCTCTAAACACATCTTTGGCACTTGATCGGTGTGGTAGAGTGATTCTTGGGTCTTGGTAATAACTGAGTGACTATTTTTTTTTGAGAATTTTGGACAAGGAGAAAAATAGGAAGCAGTCCAGACAGACTGGGGAATAACAGAGGTTCAGGATGTGCAGAGGAACAGCACAGAGGAGTAAGGAGTATAGTCACGGTGTGTTTCCCACACTCTCCTGTAAGATTAGTGGTTTGACAGCCTGCCTGAGTACACGTAGGGGCATCGCCTCTGAATCCATGAACAGGGGCACATGCAGTACCCTGCGACATGGACAGTTTTTGCTTGAAGTGTGATGCGTGCCTTCAAGAAAAACAGCTATTGAGGATTTGTTGTTGCTTCACTTGTTGTTTTCTTCTCCTGAAAGCTTAGGATGAGTCATTTTTCTCTGCAGTTTTCTCTCTTATCAGTCCTATAATTTCATCACAATAATTCACCCTGGGATGTCACTCGACACACAGTCTGAGCTGACGTCTTTGCCGAGCAGATTGCCTGTTAATTTGCCAAACAGACGGAGGCAGACACTTTTTAGTGAGCTCCTCCTTACTCCTGTTACATTTCAGAGATTTGTATAAAAAAAAAAAGCCCAAATCTTTTAATTCACATGCTCCTTTTTATCTGCAAATACGTGTCCATGTAAAATTGCAGTCCCATTTTTAAGCAGTGAGTCAGGGAGCCCTATGTGCCTGTCAGCGGTGGACTGACCTCACCCATCTTTACATCCCACGATGGGCACCCAGTCCTGTGCTGAATACAAGGAGGTCATTTTAGCCATCTAGTGAACTGTTAAGAAATAGTATAAAATACAATTATTCATTCATTTCTTTATTTAGCAGAGACTTTCTGATTGCCTGTGGTTAAGTCCCAGGGATTCTTCTAGGAACTAAAGATAGAAGAGAAACAAGCAGATAGAAACCCTTCGTCTCTTGGAGCTCTGTTGTAGAGGCGAGAAACAGAAAATAATCAAGACATGACTACAGCACAGGTGAGGTCGGACAGGAGTTATGGGGCAGAATGAAGCCAGGCAAGGACCAGGAAGGGCGAGGGGATTTTAGAGAGTAGTTAGGGCAAGCTTTGGAGAGATGTGCATTTGAACACTGCCCTGGAGGGCGTGTGAGGGAGTACATGGGGTGGGGGGGTGTTGGGTGGTCTGAGGAAGAACATTCCAGTGGGAGGTTCTAGGGTAGTTGGGGCAGGGAGAGGGAGGGTAGGAAGCAGTGAGGATCCAGGAGAAATGGGGCCATGAGTGGCAGGACCATGTGGACCCTTGAAAGGCTGTGGTCTCCCTGAGTGCTGAGAAGACCCGAGAGGCTCTGATGTGTGCATCCTCTGACCCAGCCTTATATTAAGAGAGGAGCTCTAGAAGGCAAGTAAGGAATAAATAGACCCTGTGGGGCTGGAGAGAGGAGGTGGAGCAGGGAGACCCCTTAGGAACCCATTACATCATCTAGCTCAGGGATGCTGGTCACAGTATCTAGAGCCAGGACACTGACTAAGCTCTTCAAAGACTGAGTGTAGGTGTGGAAGAGAAGAGTTCCAGGGATCAAGCCCTGCTGTCCACCAGTGTCCACAGACCAGACCAGTGGTCAATGGAGTAGGAAGAAAGCTGGAAGCTAGTGCTGAAGTCGTAAAGGGAGAAAAGTGTCTGGTGGCAGTGGGGAGGGAGGGATGACCCGGCCACATGCTGCTGATGGGAAAACATTAAGGAAACTCTGTGTATAAGATGCTTCTTGGCCAGGCATGGTGGCTCATTCCTGTAATCCCAAGTCTTTGGGAGGTTGAGGGGTTAAGATCGCTTGAGGTCAGGCGTTCAAGACCAGCCTGGCCAACATGGTGAAACTCTGTGTCTACTATAAATCAAAAAAAAAGAAAATTAGCCAGGTGTGTTGATATACCCCTGTAGTCCCAGCTACTTGGGAAGCTGAAGTGGAGAATTACTTGAACCTGGAAGGTGGAGGTTGCAGTTAGCCAAGATTATGCCGCTGCACTCCAGCCTGGGTAACAGAGTGAGACTCCATCTTTAAAAAAAAAAAAAAAAAAAAAAAAAGCTTATTTCTTTTTTTAAGGGGAGAGGTTGTATACATATTTGTGCTGGAATTTCTGGGGGAATCTCCCACTTGACATTGTGGAGGTGTCCTGGGGAGGGACCAGGAAAGTTAGCTGGAGACCTTTTCAGTTTCACAATCAGAATTAATTTTAATGGGACCCTTCTGATCCCTCACCCTGTCAGATTCTCAAGACTTACAGTTGCTGCATTCTCCAATTTGTTCATTTATCCACTGACAAATACTAAGTGCCTCCTATGTACCAGGGACTGCTTGAAACGTTTGGTGATAGAGCCAGGAACAGAACCAGTAAGATGATAATTGTTCTGCCCTCAGAGCAGCATCCAGCATCAGCCCTCCTCCCCTACAGCGAATCCCTGCTGTGTTTAAGGAGAACATTCACATGCATCTGTGAGACTCCACTAAGATATTATTCACATGCATTCCGGCTTAAGACTTTCTAGACAATCTTTGAAGCCTAACTGATTTATAAAACAATTTCTGTGGAAAATGGAATTTTCGGATCTCAACAACCATTTTACAACGAACGTTTTGAAATATAATTAACTGGCAAATTGAGGACTTTCCATACTCTGGTTAAATTCTGATCAGCAGATTTTGTGTGCAATTATCAACTGTTAGTTATCTCTGCTATTAGAATTATGTCATGGGCTAAATGTATATATTTTAACTGCTGGTTTGAAAAAAAAAAACAACCAAGTCTACCTTGTTAATTATTTTGCTTAGGCTAATCCTACAGTGAATTTACTCTGCCTGAATTCATACTAACCTGATATCCATGATAGTCATCTAGCTGCTGCTGTGGAAAAAAGAAATGCTGGCAGTTCACAATGTTGAACATTTGTGCCTTCAGGGGACATGGTAGTGTTAGAAACACTGTCCATTAAATATGGTTTTAAAGGCTTTTTTTGTACTGGAAGGAATAGACCGCAGCTTACTGCGGTCTATTCAATTGGACAACAACTGATAATGTGAGGAACCAGTGTGGGTATAGTACTTTCTCCTTAATCATGTTTCTGGGTTGAGAAATTCTCTCACTGGTAAATAGTATGTAAGAAGAGTATGAATCCCTGTAATCGAGATAAATAGTGAACGCCCCCTTGCTTTTGTCTAAGCTTGGCATTTAAAATCCTGCAAATTAGATGAGGCCTTGGAAAGTTCCTAGTAATGGTCAGGTGTCCCCCACCCAGGAGGAGCACATCCAAAGTGGAAATGAATGAGGTGTGCGTTTCCGGAGTATCTGTCCCTGGATTTGGTGTTCTGGGCGTAGTGCTTGGATCAAGGGCATCTGGGGCGCCTGGGGTTTTGTTGGTATTACTACCCTAAGGACTCTGCATCAGCTATTAGCTCTTAGACTGTCTCACTTTCTGTAGGCACTTGCATTTGGTTCACAATATTAGCAGCTTTTATAGTCAGGGAAATGATTTCCTAAGGTTGAGGAGGAGCTGTGTGCACAGATTTCCCTCTCCCATTGCCGCAGGTCCTTCTCTCTTTAGAAGAACCTATTTCTGTGCATTTGTTTCCTAGACTGGGATGAGAGGGGTGGTGGGTGGTGCTCTGTGTTTTAAAAATGTTTTCATTTTTATTTATTTTTTGAGATGGAGTCTCACTCTGTCACCAGGCTGGAGAGCAGTGGCATGATCTTGGCTCACTGCAACCTCTGCCTGCCAGGTTCAATCGATTCTCCTGCCTCAGCCTCCCTAGTAGCTGGGACTACAGGTGCACGCTACCATACCCAGCTAATTTTTGTGTTTTTAGTAGAGACAGGGTTTCACCATATTGGCCTGGCTGGTCTCCATCTCTTGACCTCATGATCCACTCGCCTTGGCCTCCCAAAGTGCTGCAATTATAGGCGTGAGCCACCACACAGGCCACTGTTTTCATTTTCTAAAAATCAGACTTCATTTTGTTTTAAAGGGTTACCCCAACTTAAAGCTTGCTGCTTCCTCTTATTTTTTGACTTACAACCATGTTTCGCTTTCACACTATCTTTTCTGGCACTGCTGACCTTAAGGATTTTGAAACAGGAGGGGGCGATTTTTGCCTGTTCTTTCTTACTTCCTTCTTGCTGTGCTATTTCAGTTAATCCTGGTGATGGTGCCTGGAAAGGAGAATTACGTAAAAGACCAAGAGAGCTGTTGTAACTGGTTCAATACTGATGTTCTCTGCACTTCTGAATTAGGAAGTTTCTCTTATTGCTTTCCACTTCCCTGTTTTTTATGCTTACACTCAACTCCTTTCCCTTGTGACTGATGGAGAGTTCATTTCAAAGCAAACCTTGCTTGTAGAATAGACTTGTTCGTAGCAAATGGTTGAAGAATTCATATTTGCTATCCAAGCTGAATACCAAACAATGTTATTCCAGCAATACTGTCTTGAAGAAGACTTTTTAGGGGATGGCTACAAAGCAAAAAACTCTCAATAGCACCCTGCAGTGTACATGGTGGCAGCTGGAGAGTCTAATTATAGGCTGGGAAGCCCCTTAGGAATTACAGAAAGTGTTAGCGAAAAGGCTTGCAGTAAGTGACAGCTGTTTGCTGTGGGCACCAAGGAGCCAAAGTGCATATGGAATAAAAATAAAATGTACTGTCCAGCATATGCTTGTTTTAGACACTTGTGAAAATCACCCTATTTACTGTTAGTAATAATAGATAGATGGCCAGTCACTGAAACAGTGTTGGCTCAAGAAGCTCTGGCAAGGGAAAACACATTTCTTTTATAGGTCAGAATTGTGTTTTTAAAATATTTGACTATTCAGTACATGTTGATTTAAAGATAGCTTGAGAAAGAAACATTATATACCTATAATTTGGAATAAGAGAATATTATGGGTACAGCTGTACCCTGTCAACACTAATGGATTCTAGGGCCAAGGAAATCCCACCTTCTTGTCAGAAACATATGGAGTGAGAAATATTCCATCTACTTTTTTTTTTAAACCTCCAGCATCCAAATAATACCAAGAAAGTGATAATGATTCCTCTAAGTAAATACATCTCTGAGACTTAACATTTTTCATAAGAGGTACATTTGAAAATACATTGTTTCTCTGTAACTCATTAATGTCTTGACATTTCTTGATAAAAATAAAGCAAATACATACGTTAATAGTATCCAGTGCACATAAGATGGTGTTTGTGGACTTGTCTTGTAAAAAGGAGAAAACTACTTTGCAAATAATTATTTGCAGGTGGATTATAATATTTATATATAAATAGACGAAGAAAGTATATTCCAAGAGCAATCCAGTCATATGACCTGTATTTTTATCACTTATGCCATGTGATGTCTTATTTTGGTTATGGTTTTTAATTACTTATAAAATTTTGAAGAACATTTTATGCCATTTGTGATTGGCGTCACGCGCAAAAACATATATGAACTTAACATTTTATGTTGCTTTATCTTGTGAAGGGAAGATGACTTTGCACTGTAATCAGTGGTGAGGACTGTACTATATTAACAGCTGCTCTAGTGTTCTGTTTCAATTAAGTTAGGGCTAGAAGGAGGAAGAAGTGTTTCATATTGAAATAATCACTGTGTAAGGGTTGATGTCAGCTATGCTGCTGTGTAGAGTTGTAATTTAATACCCAAGACATACTGGGGAAAATACTCATTTTCTTCCACTTTTGTAACCTTATAATTATGCTTTGGCCTCTGTAGTCACATGACCAAAGTCATTACTTTTTTGATTGACGTGGACTTCAAGTTTTAAAATGCAGCTTTAGCTTTGCTATATCATATTTTATCATCAGATTTCTGTTAGAGCATACATTAAAATTATCTTAATTTTCTATCCTGGATGAGCCATAATGACTATAAGAGACTATATCCTGTATATGTTTGGTTTCACAATCTGAAATATAAATAAGTAGGGGCTAATGTCCAAGTACTTAAGATATGCCAGATACTGTATAAATTATGTGAATTATCTTACTAAATCCTCCTAAGGTGGTGAGAAAGGAATGATAACTCTCCCATTTTGCTGATATGATTAATATCACCACTTACTAAGCCAAAGCTCAGAAAAATTAAGTGACTTATCCAAAGTTACATAGCTAATTCATTGTGGAGCCAGTTGAGCCCAAGCCGTGTGACTGTAAGTGTTAGACTGTTATCCTCTAGGTTTTACCTGGCAAAGACCAATGGATAGTGTGCACAGTTTCCTGGCATAGTCACAGAGGAGATGCTCCATGAGTGTGTAAATGAGAGAGAAGTCTTTCCATTTTCTGCACTGTTACCTTCTCTTTAACCTTGCTATTCTACCCTTTCCTTTTTTCCCAGTTACTTCAAATTTGGCACAAACATAACTGGCTTTCTTTTTCCTCTGCATACCAGATCTGTAGTCCTCTCCAGCTCAGTTGATTAGGGTAGGTTAGGTTATGCTGCTGTAGCAACGCCCAAATCCCTGAGGTTTCAAAGAGCAAATTCACTTCTTGCATGAGCTGTGTGTGTGTTGTGGTCTGGCAAGAGGCCTTTACTCGTGGTAATAATGGAGGGACCCAGGCGGATGAGGAAGTGTCATCCTACTGTGTCCCTGGAAAAAGGAGAATCAGAAAAACTTGGGAGAGAGAACAATAAATGACTGCAGCTGCATTCCCTAACCACAGGGATCAAACATAACATCCACCAGATGCCCAAGCACCCTCCTGCACGCTGTTTTCCTCATCCTGCCATATACTATGGATTCTATCTCTGCAGAAACTCCTTACTGCTGCTTCTTTAGTGGTGGATCCAGCATTTATATATAGGCAGGCCTTAGCTAGGTAGGCTGCTGGGAAGTAGGGAACTAGAGAATTTATCTTAAGTCTGTGTTTGCAGAGCCACCCACTTTAAACTTTGATGATGATGATTTTGGGGTGCCTTATGGTAGGAGCTGGAACTAATGAAGCTAATGGGAAGGGCTAAATCTCCCCATTCTCCCTGACTTCCAAAGCTCTTCCTCATTTCTAGGGTATTATAATTATTCAAGCCCTCATCTTGTTTCTGCTGGGTCATCAAAACACATTCCTCACTGGTCCTCCTTTCTTTACTTTTGACCTCAGGTCTGTCCCCTGATCCATTCTCCGTTCTCTAGCCAGTGTGGTGTGTCTGAAACACCAACCTAACTTTATTATGCTAACCCTTAAAATCTTGAACTTGCTCTCCATTGTTCTTAATATGCACTGATGAGTTCGCTTTGTGGTCAGATCCCTCATGACCTCTTGAGCCTCCTCTCTGTCTTACCATCACCAGCCCCTACCCAAACAAAGACACTCTTTCTTCACCTTGCTGTATTCTTTCGATATCAGATTTCACTTTTGCTTGAAAGGAAACCCTGATCTCCCCAGTCAAGCTTGAGTGCCCGTTCTCTGTGACTTGTGGCATCCAGGACTTCTCAATGGCATTTCTCAGCTGTTTTAGAACTGTTTCCCTGGGCATGTTTTCTCTAGACTATAAGGTTTGTGAGGGTGGGAATTTATATCCATATCTTTTTTGTTCATCATTATGTCCCCAGCATTAGCATACTGTGCTGTGTTCATTGCAGGAATAAGCAGCTAGGTGGTCTAATCTAGTCTAATTATCCTCTAATTCTTCCAAATTTATACCTATTTTCTTGCAATTCTGAATTTGACAAGAAAGAATTCTAGTGCTACCTGATCTCCTGGTTTTATTGAAAGCTATTTTGAAGTAGCTATTCTCAAATATTACTTTACTCTGGAAGCCTTTTGAAACTGTGAATCTGTACTTGCTTAATTTTTGTGCATTTTTAATCCCCATCCAGGTGGTTGTCTGATTTTTTTCATCCCTGTCTCTGGCACACATCTCTGTTCTGCACGAATCTGGAAGGTTGCACTATTGAGGAACTAAGCACTAGGAGTCACCTCTTTGAAAATTACTCTTAAATTGACATTTTTATGGTAAGAGTCCCTAAAAAGCTTTAAGAGTCCCTAAAAAGCTTCAGTTTGGTATTGTGAAATATGGTTTCAGTATTTGACCAAAAATCATCTTGATTTTGTTAGACTCATTATGAAAAAAACAATGTGGGCCAAAGAAGGGAGAACCCAAGTTTTGATCCTTTGCCCATAAGGGAAAATTGGATCTACATACAAAAAAAACAAAACA
Organism: Plecturocebus donacophilus; assembly: GCA_004027715.1. Classification (NCBI taxonomy): domain Eukaryota; kingdom Metazoa; phylum Chordata; class Mammalia; order Primates; family Pitheciidae; genus Plecturocebus; species Plecturocebus donacophilus. Next base: position 12,485 of record PVKP010020944.1, read on the forward strand.
AAACAAAACACAACCCACAGCTATTAAAGAAAGAGTGAGTCTTGGGACCTTTAACCATCTCTGCTTGCTTCTTCAAGTCAGTTTTTCAAGGGAGATATTGGAGAGAAGTCAAATTAATTCACTTAAATTTCATGTACTTTGTTTTTTCCTCCTCTCCTGGTGGAAGTCTTCATGTAGATCAAATTCACCGAAAGCTCACGGCAGGTAGGAAGAAGTGGGAGGCCCGTGGATGATCATCTGTTGCCTGCCTCTGGTTAATCGGGAATGAAGATCTTTGGGCAAACAGATGACTCTGTTCTTTGTATCTGGCATCCCAGAGTTTCTGGAATGCCAACTGGTTGAGAAGCTCAGTTATGTCCCACTTGAATAAATGGACAGTACACAGGTGCTATATAATTATTTCAAAGACTCTCCCCTTTTGTTTTTTTTAACTGATTGCCTACAATGAATTTTTATTCCTCCTTTATTCCTCTCCTAAATAGGCAAATAGAGCTAGCTTTTAAGGTAAAAAAAAAAATTGATGCAGATTTAATTATTTTATCAGATAGAATTTGAGAGTGATGGAGTATACTTTAAAATGAAACAATGAGATTATTCATTGAATATATACTGAACAAATATGCGAACTATGTGCTAGGCATTAGGATAGAAAGCTAAAAACTGCTGCTCTCTGCTGAGGAAGAGCCCATGGTCAGTCCAGGCAGTGACTACACGGTGCAGCAGGCGCTCCAAGAATGCGGCACAGGATAACATATAGACCATTGGAATAGAAGTGATGGTCCAGAAATAAAGCCGCACATCTGTGGTCTCCATACATACCCCTGCAATCTTCACTACTAAACTACCACTTTGCTCTGACTTTTCAGATTGTGCATTCAGGATGCTAAGTGATTTTGAAAAAATTACCCAGCCATGCCTATCAGTCCTACATGTTTATTTTTTCATCTCAGCTGAGATAATAGGGCTATTAGGTAAATGTTATGTGGCTCTACCTGCTATACTCCAGCCCAGATTGGGGATCTACAGCTGCCTGGGGCTGGGGCTTGTTTTGTGTAAGGGATGATGCTATACCTGGGTCCTTGGGGAAGAAAGCTGGGACTTCCTGGCCCTCTCATCATGCAGACTTCCCATTACTAAGCATAGTGAGTCAAACTCTATCCCTCCCTGAACTAAGTGTCATAGGCCTGTTGGTAGACCAGAAATCCTTCAGATGCAGGCATTCCCTGGGTCATTGATATTAGTTTTATAACAAAATAACAGTACCTACAAAGTCATATCCCATTAACATGTTTCTTCAAATGAAAAGTTCTTCCTCAGAGCTACGAGCCCTCAAGTGGTAAACTGATTCTGCAATACCAGCTTTCCCTGAATTTCATTTTAAATTACTGCATCTGTAATATGGGGTGAGTGTGTGTTCTAGGAGTGTAGGTTCTTCCCAACCTGGCAGTAGTTCAGTGGTTAGCTGTAAGTCACTCGTTTGCATGTATATAGCTATTTTAATGATTGTGTTGTATAACTTGTTCAGGGGTAAAGATCAAAAGTAGTAAAATTGAAAACGAGTAACAGAGTCTCCTATTCTCTTATCCTTGGGACCCAGTGCATAGCATATGCATACTACTGAATGATAGATTAAATGAGCGAATGTTTATAAAGAAAATTATACACCCAAACAAAGCAGAATGGTAGCAAAAACAACAGCGATCCTATTGGTAGGAATTGACTTAAGGTGGTTTGACAAAGGTAAGCAGAGCAATTTGACTCTGATTTCCGGGTTTCTTTGTGTGAAGCCAGTGCCTTTGGTTTGAGCAGATGCAGTTTGGGGCTAGCCGACTTACCTTTTGATCTCCTGCGATTCCTTTTAGATTAGTGTGATTCTAAAGTACCAAACCGTGAAATAGGAAGATTAATGTTTTCACTCCCATTTAAATTTCAAACCTTTTATTCTTCCTATCACATTTAACTCTATTCTCTCAGGACCTTGATACCTATAGGCAGCTGCTGACACCGCTGATGAGCTAATCGGTGTCCACCAGGAACGGACACTTTAGTGTGGTCCTTTAAGATGCAATTCTTCAACTCAAGAAAATGAATACTCACCTCCAAGGTTAGAGAGGGTGTTGTTTGGGCCAGGTGAGGCCCTGAGCCTTCCTCTGCCATGGGGACTGGCCTCCTTGTGTTCTTTGGTTTATTTTCTCTTCTTGGAAATCCTGAAAGGAACTCTTATCTGTAAAAACATCCTCTTAGACAAAAGCAAAACCAGTTTGAATGTTTATGAACAATTTCTCAGAATTATGCCAATGTCTGATGATAAAAATGGTTGCCTTTATTACCTTCAAGGGTGTTTTCCTGACTGGCTTCTGAAGCTAGCTTCTGCTACGATGGTCTTGTAACACTTTCATGAGAGACTGCTCAGCACTTTTAGGCAGATGGCATTGATTAGAAGTCCCTAAAGATCATCTTTGTTCTCACAGTGAAGCAGAGTGTGCTGCCTTTTAAAATGTTTATGTATAGTCTGTGCTTAACTGGTCTGGGTGTTGCTATCAGACTTAAGTAATGGACACATCAAATAACTGGTATTCTTATTAGACTCATACATAAGAAGGAAATACATGGTGATAAGGAATGAGCAAATGTTTTCGGAAAATAGGAAAGGAATACTTTGCAAAAGTTTTGGCATAAACAGGTAATTCGGTGGAAAATATGTGTTCTTTTGTGTTGGACAGTGTTAATATAAAAATTATACTAATAGTAAATCATTCCCTTTTGTCCTCAACGTCAGGGGAAGAACACAGCTTGGAAAAAGTAAAGAAGGTTTTTTGTTTGTTTGTTTTATGCCTTTTAGAAGCTAAATGAGGAAGATAAAATATTTATATTATCAGATAAGAAGTAGCTCTGGTAATTATGATTTTATACTTGTGATTCCTTGATTCCCAGAAAATGTATTTTCATTGTCTTTCTGGCTAACCAAGGGCATCACTGTCCCACATAACCTTTCTCTGAACTCCTTTTCCCTTATCTGCCTCCTAAGAAAGTCCCAGGGTAAGACAATTATCTCCCAAGCTCAGATTTTCATGGAGTTCATGTAAGCATGTTAGTAGAAATGACAAGTGCACAAAAGTGATAGATGCTACTGTTATTTTTCTGACAGAGTGGCAAGGAGAGAATTCAACCTGTTTCTTAATTTGGTTTATCCATTATGATTTTATTAGCACTAGCGATCTTTAAGGCCTAGAAAGTTCTAAAAGAGGAAGTACTATTTCATAAGTTTCAAGGAATTTGGTCCAAATCATCATTTGATTTTAAGGTGTTCACTTTCTTTTTTTTTAAATTCCTGAATAAATTCTAGCCAGGAGATAGTAACAAAAGGAATAGCTCTACTGGTTTGAAAATAATGATGGCCCATTTATTGAATGCCTCCAATGTGTGTTGTACTGTATTAATGCTATGTACTCAACAATGACAAGATATTTTATCTACATTTTTCAACTGAAACAAATTGATTTTTAGAGAGTTTACGTAACTTAAATTCACACAGTTAGTAAGGGACGCAGCTAAACTTTGAACCTAATCTGTTAGATGACATCACTTTGTAGGAGAATGGTGACTGATACTAATTGACAACAGTGATTAATGGCATTCATTAATGTCTCAGTATCTTAAATATCTTTTGGCTTTTATTGTTAATCCTTTTTGAAAAAGACATGGCTCGTATCAAGTTGCTTACTGCTAATGATAAACTAGTAGTTTATATTATGATTCCTGGATATAACATCCATGTTTTAAATATTGATTGGCTCCTGTGTGTGTGTGTATGTGTGTGTGTGTGTGTGTGTGTGTGTGTGTGTGTTTTAATGTGTTCTTTTTAGTTTTAAGACAGGCAGTAGTCTGCCTATAGCAAAGCCTCATTCTTAAGGAAGATAAAATAAGGAACATCAGGATCAGGATTTAGGATGGATGGGTCATTCTCCAAAGTGCTTTTTTGAATAATAAAGACATGTTTGCCTGTTTCGTTTTACACACACAATTAATAGGTAGTAGGGCTAGAATTCCAGCCCATGTCTGTCTGACATCAGTGACCATGCACTTTTTACTAGGTTGGACTGGCTTCATAAAAGACGATTCTAATAATTTCAATAAATATGTTGATTGTAGTGTCATTCTGCCCAGAAATTACCTGTAATACAAAGCACAATTTAAAAACATATTTTTTAGGGATATAGCAGTTAGGTGCCCTCATTCAGCAAACATAATCTAATGAGGACCTGCTAAGTGCCTGACACTTAGGATTCAAGGACCTGGAGACCCAAAGCTGAGTTCCTACATTCAGCAGATACTCTGAGCACCGACTACATGCCACACACTATTCTAGATGCCAGGGATACAACAGAGGGGATCTGATAAATAAAAATCCCCTACCACCTGGGGCTTAGAGCCTCTAATGGGAGGATACAGTAAAAACCAAACAAGCAACTGAAGTAGGTGGTATATTGGACTAGTGATGGGCGTTAGGGAGAAAAAGGGGCAGGAAACGGGGGCAGAACCCAGAGGGGTAGACAAGGAAGGCCTTGCTGAGAAGGAGAATCTGAGCAAAGATGTGTGAACACAGTGAGTGAATAAGCCAAGTAAGATGCATGTTCCAGGCAGGAATAGCAAATATAGAACCTCGGGTGGGAGGAGCGATGGGGAGGATGCTGAGAAGGAAACATAAGCAGATGATGAGAGGTTGGAGTAGTGCTCTTTCAGACCAGCGTATCCGTGCAGTGGATTTTACTCTAAGGGAAATGCAGAGTCATTGGAAGATTTAAAGCCAAGACGTGACATGTTTTTATTTATATTGTAAAAGGATTAACCTGACTGTTGTGTGAAAGATCCAGTACAGAGAGTACAGAGGTAGGGAGACCAGTTGGGAGGTATACTGGAGTAACTGGGCAAGTGGTTACTGGATGGTGAGGTGGTAGTCGAGGAGAAGGTGTGGTGGCTAGTGGTGGAAGTAATGTGGTGGGGTAGCCTAGGGGCAGAGGTGAGGGTGTGGCGGGGGGGTGCAGGTGAAGTTATGACTGGTGGTGTTGGAAGTGAAGGTGTGGAGGGAAGGGATGGAGGTTAAGGTACGGTGGGGTGGGTAAGAGGTGAAGGTGTGGAGGGTAGGGGTGGAGGTGTAGGTGTGGTGAGGAGAGGCAGAGGTGAAGGTGTGGAGATGATGAGATGATCACATTCTGGAGATATTTTGAAGGTAGAGCCACAGGATTTGCTGAAGGATCATTTGGTGCATGAGGAAAAGTTATTTTTTGATGTTTTTGTTAGTTTGTACTTTCTTTGGCTTCAGACTCTGGGTGGATGGATTGATTGTTCAGAAAGACTCAGGGATGCTGTGGTTTGGGGAGAAACTTCAAGTGTTTACTTTTGGACATCATAGGTTTGACGTAGACTTTCAGTCAACAAAAAAGAAAAACCTGCACTTGTCCTTAAGACTGTTAGGTCTGGTAGCAAAATGACAGATGCACTCTTAGGTCTGGTAGCAGATGGTTGTAGGAATACATATGCCTGCAGTGGATGGAGGAGACTATTTCTGGGGCAGAGGGAACTTGGGCAAGGCTACTGAGTGGAGGTGGTGTCGGAGCAAGCTTTGAAGTGTAGGGTTTAGGAGTGCTTAGGGAAATGGTTGGACTGAGGGCTTCTAAGGGCATCACATTCAAGGGCATGGGAGACTCAGAAGCTCACACTGCACCTGGAGCACTGCATGCCATTGGGTAGTTCATGACTGTTGAAGCTCATGTGGTGAGGATGAAGATGAGGCTTGGGAATCAGGAATAGCTGAGGACACCTGTAGTTGCCTTTACTGTTGTATGGAGGAGAAGTCAGGGTTGGGGGACAACTGAAAATACTTCATTTCTTAGAAAGAAATAGCTTGTCAATTCCACAGCTGCCAGAACCCAGCTGGAGAGGAATGCCAGTAGAGAGCAATAGAGCAGATGCTCATCTGCGGCTTTATTTTGTTACTCTTTTATTCTCTTTTTCTAACCAGCGTTTCTCAAGCTGTAAAAATGCTGAGTTCCTAGTCCCTAGTTGTGCTAATGTATTTCATAGACTGAATTTAGTGAGTGGCTCCTGAAATCCCTTTGGACCCACTGCTGGCTCCACTCCTGTGTGACTCAGAAAAGCTCAACAGGGCTGCGGGTGAAAAGAATATAGTGAAGATGTTCTGAGAAGGAGAGCGGACAGCTTTTCTTGACATTCAGGATTGAGTAAATAAGCGATTTGATCATGATGGCTTTCTAAAATAAAATTTCTTAGGTTCTGGAAGTTAACTGGGGGAAAAAAATTTGAAAATAATTTGTTTAGTGACCAAGACCCCAACTGCGGGTTGAGTGTTCAGCAAGTTTTTGTGGAGTTGAATTGAAAGCCCTGGGTAAAGTCTGGATAGGTGTCCATATTGGAGTTGTCACTAAGGCTGAAACTGAATGTAGCTGGAAATTATCATTAGCAAAGTTCTATTGTTCCCCCTTTCTTGTGCAGGCCTCTCTCTCTGTCTCCTATTATTCCCCTCAATGGCAAGCCTATTCCAATTAAAGGGAGACACTTCTTTGGAAAGAAGAGGAAATAGGATGTTTTCGGCATTACTTCAGCAATAATCATTACTAATATAGGTGGAGAATATCCTTACCACATATGATTACCTAATACTATTTTCAAGAGAGATTGAGCATGACTGAGATGGAAAAATATCTCCATTGTGAAATATAGTTTGAAATGAGTACTGCATTTTATTAAAGTTAAGATCTTGAAATTCAAGAGTGTAGTCAGCATATGCCTTCCAGATAAACCAGAAAAACAAAATGGCGTACCCATCTATAAAATGCAAAAAGCATTAAGATTGCTGCACCAACAAGTATGCACAGATTGATAGCCTTGACCAGGGCCAATGGTCTTTTGTTTCCTACTTGTCATTTCTGTCTTCGAATGCAGTTATGAGTAGCTTTGGAGTAGAGAGGCCGGTAGTTGGCAAACTTTAGTTTGTGGAAGAATCACCTGTGTGCTTATTAAAAGTGCAGATAATGTGATCTTACCACTCTCATTCCAGGCTGCGTTTTAGAATCCTACAGAGCTTTTAAAAATTGCCTGTGCCTGGAGCCTTCCATCAGAGACACTGTTTGAATTGGTGTGAGTGGAACCCAGGCGTGTGTGCTCTGGAGATTCTGTACACCTGCACTTAAGAATGTGTTTTTTTGGGCATTCCAGATGCTTCTGCTCCAAGTGGTCTGAGTTTCATCCTCTGCAAACCTTAAATCTTCATTCGCTCCATTTGCAAATGAATGGTTTGCTTAGTTTGCTGAATAGTGGCACCCAGTTATGTTAATGTAGGTTGAATAGTTAGGTGTATTTCAGATGTACTAAATTATATTAGAATTATTTTTTTCTACAAAAAACTAAGTTGAAACAGTAGAATGGCCACCTAGCAAAAAGAGTATTTAATAAAAGTAATAAAAATAACTGTGACTACTATTCATCTCTGAGAAGAAATATTTTCTTGGTTTGTTTTTTCCTAATTATAAAAATGACACTTTTGTAGAACATCTAAAAAAGTGAGTCGACCATCCAGAGATGATCTCTCTTTGACATTCTGAGTTATCTTAAGTCTCTCTTTTTATGGTGGGTCTGGATGTTGAAAACCGCAGGCTTAATCTGCAGCCTCTCCAAGGTTAGTAGCTAGTGCTCCCCCCTCCAGCTGTCTTGTCTCTGATTGTAGCTCACCTCTTCCCTCCAAAAGAATTACCCTCCTCTCTCAGGGAATAGTTTAGCTTAATCTGGAAACTATACAAAGGAAGACTCCTCTGTATCCTCATTTTTTCTACTTTAGGTCAGAAGCTCAAGTGGGAGCCCAGGAAGGTCTCATCCAGCCCCAAACTTGTGACCCTTTCCAGGACAGACAGAGCTCCCTGGGAAAATGTGTTAGGACCAGTGTTGTCCACTCTTGTCAGTCTCAGTTTTGCTTCGAGCAGCACCCCTCCTTTGCAGCAGCTTCTCTTCTGGACCTGATTCTTTGCCAAGGTCTACTTTAGGGGAGCAAACACCCCTTTCCATACATGTTTGAGAAGCCCTTTGAACAGATGAGTTTAAGATAAGGAATTACTGTGGCTTTTTTATTTACCACATATAAAGCTTGCACTTAGCTTTGTGTTCATTTTAAATAGATGAGCTAAAGGATTTAAAACTAATTTCATTGTGAAAACTACAGTGATTAAAAAAATTATCAATACATGAAGTGAAGCAGGGTTTTCTGTGATTAAACCTTAAAAAATACCTAGACACAAAGAACCTATAAAAAATTTTAAAAGATGAACTGCATTTCAGCCTTTCAGGTTGTTTTTCAAATTTCTTTCTGAGTTAATTCCCTTTGAACTGGAAATATGTGGATTCAGAAATTGAAAGAGCTATTTATTGGCTTAGTTGCCCATTGGAGACAAAGAATTTAAAATGGAGCATCACACCTGTAGCTGTTCTGTCATTTATCTCCATTGTATGGGACATTCAGCCCCCCAGATCAGAATATCAGAAGGCAGCCCAAACTACAGGGCTGTTCTTTCATCAGAGGCAAGAAGGCAGGAGGGAAGATGGCGGCTGAACCAGCTGCCTCTTAAGGCTTTCATAACAAGAGTATTTGAGGCACAAATGGGGAGCCCTTTCAGTGCTGCAGGCCCACAGTGAACAGCCGTGGAGTAAGGAATCCTCTTATCAGCATCTTCAGAGAGCTTGATGAGGCACTGCTTTCAGGAAACTCATTTGTGTGCCAGGGAGACCTTTTAAAGAACATTCTTTGTAGTCTCCATCCATTGCTGGTGAAGAGATAAAAGCGGATGCATTACAGTAAAAACAGAATAATTAAACACTTGGCCTCACATTTGTATTGAAGGAGGGAAAAAAAGCCAACAGTCTGTCAGACTCTCCAAGAATGCCAGAAGAGTCTTCCATTTCCTCCTCCTGTAAGAATTGTGATAAATTCTATTGTGCACACTTAGTTAATTAATTGTGGGGTGACAAAGTCAATGATATAGAACTGTGGGGGAAACCAAGTTCCATTAATTTGGCTTTGGGCTACAGAAATGGCCTAGATAATGTTGGGATCGAAAGGAGTGGGTAACTGATCAAATTTAGCATATTTTATATGAGGGAGAGTTGAAATCTATTAATTGGTGTTCATTTCTGTTCATTGCAGTATACCACAAAACAGCCAAGGGGTTTTAGGGGTCAGAGTGAATTAGATCCCATTTCCCAAGACATCATTTGTAGACTTGTGACTTAGGACACATTTAGGTTAAATGAAGCTGATACATTGAGTCATTCATTCATTTAAATATTTAATGACCCCCCAGGCTGCTGATAATGGTTACTTTGTAAGGATTAAATAGAAACAATAATAGAATACCTGGTATTTTTCTATATATTTTATTTCTTTTCTGTAGCGATAGAAGTGGCTTTTTCCCCCCATATTTCTTTATTGATTTGATCAAACATTATTCATGCTGTGTGAGTCTTTAATACTTACCACCTGGGACTCCTTTAAAAGGCAAGATACAAACATTTACAGGCAGCTTGGCTTCCTGGGTCCCCAAAAGGTCCTACTTCCCCCTTTGTTTTCTTTCTCGTTCTCACCACATGTCCTTATGGGGAATAGTTTTGGGGGCCTGCATGAAGCTTACCATTAGCAGCTAACCACAGAGATAAAAGCCTTGACACATGTGTGCAGTTACAGAAAATGTCCAGGCCAGCTCCTTGTTCTGCTGTTCATTTGAATTTACAGGGATCCTAGAAAGGAGTACTGTACTGTTACATTCATGAGATGCAGAAACACAGGCTGTTCATTCATTCATTATTTGTTTAGGGTCTATTTGTATGTAAAATTCTCCTGGACATACAGGGAATTAGAAGCACAGATTATTTGTGCCCAGGTCCTTCTGAGACAGCCATTTTTGTTGTTCTCTCTGTCCATCGCCCTGTGCTATTGGCACCTATAAAGCGAAACCTGAATAATCATGGGTTGTTGGCCAAAAATTCCCAGATAGCAGAGGGTATATTGCCCCCTCACTAAGGTATAAAGTTGGAATTTTTTGCTCTAACCTTTTCCCTATTTTAAAAATTAGTGGTTCTGTGGAGGAGAGACCCATTTCAGAAGGAGTTGAAGAGCTCTTATTTGGTGGTGGATGACTGTACAAAGAGTCTGACTCTGTTTTAATTTATTCACTCTCTGTGGTTCACACCTCCTTTCTCACAGATGCAGAGTCAGATGTTGGGTAATAGAAAAATATGCTCCTGAATTAAGGTGCCAAACATATCTTTTTGCTAATAAGTTGTTCTCTGAATAGAATTGGCAAAGCATATAGAGAAAATATGCTACCTTCTTTTCTCTCCTCTTTTGATTTTAGCAAAGGAATGCTTGGAAATTTTAAACAGGGTTGGACATTTATATCTTGAAAGGTGTGATACTGACTTCTTGTCAATTTGAGGTTTTCCACTAACAACAGCATCAAAATTGTAACTGATTAAAATGTAGGCTTGGTTTGGTTTAAAGCTTAAATCCGCCATAGTGGAAAGTTATGAGTTGTTGAGCCTTGAAAAGCAGACTCAGTGCCATTTATGTTTTCTCTAGAAACAACAATTTGCTTTTTGTTTTCCAGGAATAAAATGGCAACCTGTGACAGAATGACAGAATCTTAAAGATTCACACTAGATTAACCTTTTTTAACAAAAGAAGACACTAGTGTTGTAATGCCATACACACACACACACACACACACACACACACACACACACACACACACTTAATTAGTATTGAGCATGGAAAATAGTCTTTAAAACAAAATATAATTTTATAGAAATTGAATTGACTAATGTTTGACTTTAACATTAAAAAATTTATTAAATTTAACATTTAAAGTAAGTAAAAGGATAAGATAGCATAAAAGGTAAGATAGCATTAAATTTAACATTTAAAGTAAGTAAAAGGATAAGATAGCATATTGGCAACATGCAATTGTGGATATTGATAGCATAAGGATAGCATAAGGAAAGGATAAGATAGCATATTGGCAACATGCAATTGTGGATGATCCCATAAAGCAATACCTTTGATAAATTGCCCAGTTCTGAAAGAGGAATAGGAGATCAAGAGTAGGTTTTACAGCATACCAATATACATGACGTGTGTGGGAAAAACAGCTCTGTTATTGGAGCATGACTCAGGTTTAATTCTTGGTATTGTGCTCCTTATCCTGTGGCTTAGGCAAGTTGTTCACTAACCCAGCTGAACCCCTGTCCTATTGGGGTGAGCTGAGCATGGATGAGAGCATCTGTGTCTTCCAAGTGACCAGCTTCCTTTATATTCTCAGGCATCACCCCTGTTTTACTAAAAAGTAATCACACCATCACACACAGCTTATGGAGAATTATTTCTGTCAAACTCATGAAGATCCTATGCATTTTAGACACACAACTTTCCTTTTAGGGAACCATTAGGCAGGATATGATCAGATTTGTTTAAAGTTTAGTTAAGAAGCAAATATGCAGCATTTAAATTATGGCTGGCACATTGAGGGCACAATGGCAGTGCCTCCCTTACAAAGGATGATTTATGGTTTACAGAAAATGAGAAAATAGTTGCTATATTTAGTTTATTCACTCACTCTTTCCAGGATTCAGTTTAACATAAAGGCTGAATACTTTTGCTCTTACGTATATCATTGATGCTCTGAAATGTCCATTTTGATTTGATTTTTTTGCTTAAAAAGGATGCGGTTGTGGGGATGCCTTTGCTAAGGGAAATGATGTCATCAATTCTGAACTCTATTTCAGTGATAGGGAATACTAATGAATTGCTTTAAGCATAGCAATTAGGAAGCTCAGTTGAAATATTTACGTTGACTCCTGGAAAATTAACTGTTTCAAGTATTTCTGCCATGTTTAGAATAATACGTTAAAATACTTGTCAAGTGAAAAAATATAAGTATGTTGTGGGAAGCACAGCCTGTGCTTGGTGAAGTGGTTCTTTCTAAGTCCAACCCAGGGCAAGACAGGATTTACGTGTAGACTAATAGTGCTATCAGAATTCTTGTGTAGACCACATAAAAACTTTAATAGCAAGTTTCCAATAATGACAGCATCAATGATAGTCATGTTAAAATTTCATGGAGACTAAAAATCTCTCCCTTATCAAAACAGATGTGTAAGTGCAGATGTCATTTATCCATTAGTAACATTCTCACATGAAGTCTAAAAGCATATTCTCTACTCAAGAGGCCAAACTTTTTCATGCTAATCTGTTTTAAATTTGCTTCTTTGGAAGATTGGAGCTGTCAGTTAAACCACAGGACTACATCCATTATAAATGAAGGCTGGCATTACTTTTCACCTGAACTGGATGATTTTTAGAAGGATTGCTGATGATATCGGGCTCACGAATGATTTCCCATGCTAAAGGTGTTGGAGCATCCAGCCTAAAGAATAATTGTTGAAACTTGACACTTGCATGTTGGTGGCCTCCCTGCTTTAGGGCCTATTGGAAAATGATTATGTGCAGTAGTTTTGCCACTAGGGAATCCCTGTATTTTAAGATACCTAACATTTGTGGGAGCTTTTTCCTACCTGCTTGGTGCATTTCTCATCTCTCACCAAAGCCGCAGTCAGAGCCTCTGTTGGGTGTAGACTAATAGCACTTTCAGAATTCTTGTGTAGACCACATAGAAGCTTGAATAGTAAGTTTTTGATAATGATGGCATCGGTGATAGTCATGTTACTGTCATCACCTGCCTTCATTCCGTCACCTGCCTCCTTGCTCTGGCATTTTCTCTCACCTGGACTGCTGCCATCGCCTAGTCGCTGAGTCCCCTGCTCCTACCTTGCACCTGCACTCAGAAGCCAGAATGGCCTTTTAAAAGCATCCATAAGACTCTCATTCCTCACTTCAGAATGCTCCACTACATTTAAAATAAAATTCAGCTCTGTAAACCCATGGGATCAGACCCTTTGTCACATCTGCCTTACCTTGTACCCCTCTTCCTCACACCCCCTGCATTCCAAATACCGTGGTCTTCTTTTCATTCCTTGACCAAGCCTGGGCATTCGTCTTCCTCACAGGCTTCATTGCCACTCTGCGTGTCTGCCTATGACAGATTCTTCTTGATATTTGTTGAACACTGGTTACATTTTTCCTTCTTGGAGAAGCCTTCCCTAACCACCCAATCTAGCACAGCCAGCCATTTCCTTTAATTGGGTTATTTAATAACATCTGTCTCTAGCTGACACTTTTTATTTCTTTTTCTCCTTCAATTAGAATGTAGGCTCCATTAGAGTAGAGACCTTGTTCATCTTTATTTGATGTATCCCTAGGCCTCAGAACCGCTGTTCAGGAAATGTTTGTTAAAGGAATGTATTAATGAGTGAAGCAATGATGTAGCTACTATTTCTAACTAAATTGATAAGATTGATAATTGATAAGCCTTGTCAGTGTGTACAGCCATGTCACTGCTGAACGTACACTTTCCTTTAAAATAGGCAAAACAAACTCTCTGAACCTCAGGTCTCCTTTCTCGAACCTCTGAAATTCAGGAATCCTAGTCTGGGAACTTCCTTGCTTTTGACAGAATGTTCACAGTGCAGAGATCCTAGAACAGAATTTGAATTGGTTCTTCCGCCACTCCCTCCACAGACTTAATTTGCAAGTACTTTTGCCCCCAGGGGAACCCTGCCTCTTCTATTAATACTGTCACTGAACTCTATTAAAGTCCTATATTAGAGACCTATGCTAACATAGTTCCCCATCCTTGAGTAGGGGCATCAGCTGCCTCCTTTGCCTATTAAAATATATTTGGGTACATGTGGGATCAACCAAAGATTCTTGGTATTTCAGAGGCATAGGCAATTTTGTACCCTGGCATTTGGTACCAGTTGGATTTGGAAATATTGGAACATACAGTGGAAAAATTTGGAACATACAGTGGTAAGGTGGATGCTTCCATAGTCACCATATCAATATATATATTCTAAACTATATTTGTTGATTTTTCCACTCATGCATAGAAGAGCTAAATATTTTTGAACTTAAAAGCTAAAATCTTACTGCATATAAACCAGATTTTCCCAATCTATTAAGTAAACTAAGTGGTTTTTTTTTTTTTTTTTTTTTCAAACTTTTTCAGGTTATCTGAGTAAAGTATTGCTTCAGGAAACTAATGAAACCTTAATAGACCGAATAGTTAATGAGGTCTTCAGCCTGACCCACACAGTGGTGAGAGAGGTCGGTGCTTGCTGCGGCTGCCTGCCCTCAGACCTTTATGCCCTTGGGCCTGGTCAGTAGGATCGGGTAGTATCTGTCTTCACTTCGCAACATTTCTTTAGATTTCATGCTATAAATATAACAGTCTTTGGTTTACGGGAATCCCAGAATTTGGAAATTTTAGAACAGAAAGGGAAGCCACATTCTGTTGAGGTCACAGGACATGTGGCAGAGTTGGGCCAGAGCCCACTTCTCCTGTCCCGTCACGGTCCCTTCCTGCACTCTGTACTCTGATTTATTCCCCAATTTCCCTTCTGTCTTTCTGAAGTAGCCTGTGATGTTTGTGTCTAAAGTTTAAAACTAGTTGTTTAACTTGAGTCTGAAAGTTAGTGATTTTTTTTTTTATCAGACAAGTGTTCTTTCCTGTGAAAATCCTTTCTGTTTCCATGGACTTGTTTAAAGCCCCCCTCTCTGGGCTGGGCATGGTGCTTAGTTTGCTTCTTGAGGTACCCTGTCTGAATGTACATTCCTTGAAGCAGGGGACTGGGGACTGTGGCCTTCTTATTGTCTTATTTAGTTTTTTTTAAGTTTCCAACACTGATTTGTAAATGTGCAATGCTGTTATGAAATCTTTGTCACCGTATTGATGAATCTTGGTAATCCTTTGCAGATTTACAGTGGCCATTGTGAAATTAATTTTTGAATTATTATGTCTTCATAAAAATTCTGACTTTCTGCTTCTTGCATAGTCTTAAAATGTCAGCTTCATACAAGTTGGTGTATTGGCCTTCAAGATTTGAACTTAGCATGATCAAAAAGCTTGCTTGAAAAAACCATCAAAATTGTCCCTGCATCTCAACTCTTTCTTGTCAACTTTTTGAAGATACTTAATCATGACCAGTCCTGAGTTTTGCCATTTTGTACTTTGAGGAGTAACTTTTCCCTGCTGCCCCTTCAGGGCCCGTGTGGTCTGTGAGTTTGGCCTAATTTTGAGCTGAAATGATGGAGAAGCCCCGCAGACCCTTTCTGAGGTCAGTTGTCCCATTCCTGCCAGATGATCCCTGAGTAACGAGATGATGTCTCCTTAGCAAGGGTCAGGCGGCCTGCAGGACCTGCCTGTGTCCGGCTTGCTCTCAGTCCCTTCTTCTCACCTCTCATCACTCTTACATGTCTCTTCCTTCCTGCCACAACAGACCACATAACCTCACGCAAGTAAGTCCATGTGATTCTCCTGCTATTCTGCTTTTGCTTGATTGGAAACCTCTGCCTCGAATGTTTTCCTGTCTTTCTTTTGTTTCTTTCTTTTTCTTGGGCGGTGAGGGGGGGGTGGATAAGTTTCACTGTTGTCACTCAGGTTGGAGTACAATGGCATGATCTTGGCTCACTGCAACCTCTGCCTTCCGGGTTCAAGCGATTTTCCTTTCTCAGCCTCCAGAGTAGGTAGGATTAAGGTCCGCACCACACACCTGGCTAATTTTTGTATTTTTAGTAGAGACAGAGTTTTGCCATGTTGGCCAGGCTGGTCTCGAACTCCTGATCTCAGGTGATCCACCTGTCTCAACTTCCCAAAGTGCTGGGATTATGGAAATGAGCCACTGTGCCCAGCCTCTTCTGTTTCTTTAAATACAACTCAAAGGTGAAATTGCCAAGTGTGAGCTGGATTGGAGTTGGGCATAGGGAGAGAAGTGCTGTCCCAATCCCAGCATGAGCCTCTGGACAGATGGAGGCCACCTGCTGCAATGGGACAGATGGGTGTCAAGCGGATTGGGGTGTTGGCAGCAGGCAGGGGACAGTGCAGAGATCAAAGGTTTGTGTGGAAAAATGTTCAGTTTTAGGTGCTTCTGAGATATCCAGGTAGAGAAGTGAGAAGGAAAGTTGTATTTATGGATCTGAAGCTCAGGGAGAGGTCACAAAATTTAGAATTGTCATCCTACTTGAAATGAAGTGGATGAGCTCTCCAAGAAAGAGGATTTAAAGAGTGAAATAGATTCGTAAAGAATTGCAAAGTTTAGAAATAGAATATGAGAAATGGAATATGCAGAGGCAAATGGAAATGAGGAAGAGTAGCCAGGAAGGATAGAAGGAAACCAAGAGAGTGTCAAACCTGGAGAACTGAGAGAAGGGATGTGACCTAGTATTGATTGGCTAGTGGGGAGGTCATTGGTAACCTTAGCAAGGTTACTAGAATTATGAGGCATATACTGAAGGGTGAGTGAGTGGGAGGATGTGATGACAGCATGAGAAGAAAATTCCTTCCAGAAACTTGGCTCTACAGAAAAGTAGAGAGGTAGGGTCCTATTAGAGGGAGTGGGAGAGTAGAATGTGAGACCAACAGCAGGTTGTTTTGGTTTCTTTTTAGGAGTTTTCTTTTTAGATGGATACTAGGGCATTTTTTTCATGCAAATAGAAAAAATCCAGTAGAAGGGCCAAAGAATATTACTGTCTTCTGGCTTGCTAGCAACTGATGGTTTTTAGCAGACTAGTGGATAGTACTCAGTAGTCACAAATACTTATGCTAAGTAAGACCCACTTCTATAAATTTACACTTGAAATAGAAAAAATGTTGATGTTAAAAAGTTTGTCCATTTTAGTCCTACATCCTCGTTAGACAGGTAAACGGCATGAAGAGGTTTCTTTTATGAAACACTTTGTTATTCTGTAGGAATCCTGTCTTACACATAAATGGCAGAAATTTATATCAAGCATTTTCCTTCACTAAATCTTTAATTTGTGTCTTTTAATAAAATGCCACTGAATTTTCATGTCAGCAAGAGAGGTAGGTAAATTTGAATACAGAAACTAATTTAGCAGTCATTTAGTTAGGAGCTGGAGATTTTAGAGCTGCCACTTCTAAAAGTGGAAAAGACGAGGATTAACTGACTTTTCTTGCTTCTGTGGAATAAAAAATTAGAGCCGAAAAGGAACAAAGCCAGAAATGTGTGACAATGACCGTCTTTTTGTAGGTGAATTAGATTGAGAATTGTGAAGATGATTTCATTCACACCTGCACATGCATCCTTTAAGCTTATTACCATTTCTTTTTGTATTCATTTAATAAATATATTCCTGAGAGGCATATTGAAATACAATTTACGTTTCTTTAAAAAAAAATTAAGGACTTCTTTTGCCATCTGCCTAGCATACTTATGAATGTCCTTACCCCAACTTTTAGGATTTGGAATTTTTAGGAATCCAAACCTTTAAAGCCCAAGCAAAACACAACTGTAAGGTAAATTTAGTATAAAGAAAGGACAGTTTCAGTCAAAACTAAGCATAAATAGATTTTGTATCACTTTCTATTTGGGATTTCAACTGATGATGTTTACTTCCAGTAGCCCAGATAATTGGTAGATAGTTTGGTCCAAAGTGAGCCTATCAGAAGAGAAAGGAACCTTGGAAAACAATAGTCTTTAGTTAGTTGGAAAGGGAAAGCTGTGATTTTAAGTGGCAAGAACCATTCCAGAAAGCAAGGAATGAGTATAAGAAAAAGAAGAACCAAAGCAATGTAAATATCATGAAAATCTAGTTAAAAAAAAATGATTTGGCATTTGGGTTTAAGAATGAAGGAGCACACTATAAACTTATTAAAGTAACAAGTTAAAGTTAGACTTACTTATTTTTTTTTTTGAGACAGAGTCTCTCTGTGTCACCCAGGTTAGAGTGCAGTGGTACAATCACCGCTCACTGCAACTTCTGCCTCCTAGGTTCAAGCAACTCTCATGCCTCAGCCTCCCAAGTAGCTGGGATCACAGGCATGCAGTACCACACCTGGTTAATTTTTAGTAGAGTCGGGGTTTCACTATGTTGTTCAGGTTGGTCCTGAACTGCTGGCCTCAAGTCATCTGCCCATCTCGGCCTCCCAAAGTGCTGAGATTACAGGTGTGAGCACTGTGCTTGGCCAGACATTTTGTATTTAGGTGTTTATAATAGTTTGCCATTAAAAATCAGGTTATTGTTTGCTTACATTGGCATATGGGTGGAGAAGAGGAAACAAGTTTTAAAATAGAATTTGCTGATATAGGCTATTTATACTAGTTTATTTGTAGGGATAATAAGAGCTTATGCCCTTTGAGAAATGTGGAATTAGATATTGATTCTAGTGATATTCCAGCATTAAAAAGCCATGCATTTTCAAGTTTTATTACTTTATCTCTCAGAGCCTTGACAGTTTTATTTTATTAAAATTGGTCAAAACAGCAATGATTTGCATTTATTATATTATGCCTATAGGGCTGGAAAAATTAATATACCTAGGAAATATATGACAAGGGCATAGTAGATGATATTGAGGTATGAGCTGCTGTGATTCGTGTGATATATAACAGGTAAGGTATTATATTGTATAGTCATAGATTAAAAGTAATGGTACATTATTTTATTCTTCAGATAGTTGGTAGGTGGTTATTGGGCTCTATCCAATTTACATTTTTATTTAGCTTGTGTACTGCTGGCTCTCTGCTTTGGAGATGGTCCTGGATTTAAGACAAAAGCAGATGCAAAATGGTTTCCCGACTAGTATGATAACACTAAAATCATGGGATATTCATTTGCTCAGGTAATAGAATTAGCAATTTCCTGAGCAAATGAACACAAGCTAAAGTTGTTGATTTCTGCCTCATGTCACAATCCAGAGTAGGTGGGTCGTAGTCCATGAGGTCATCTAGAGAACTGTGCTGGAGGGGGTGGCTCTGTCATTCCCCTGAACGTGACATGTCCAGGACTGGGTTTAAGATGGGAAAGGGAAATCTAGGGTAAGAGGCTTTGTCTTGATGAAGTGTCCTAAACATTGAGTACAGTTTTTTTCTGTTGTCTTAATCACACAGCCACAGCTCACTGTAGTCTCAAGCTGGGTGAAGGGGCACCTGCTAAGACTGAAAGCTTAGTTACCAAAAGAAGATGGAGAAAATGGATTTGGAGGAGAGTACTTCTGGCACAGACTAGGAGCTCCTTGGGATGGGGGGTAGTGGTTACCACAGATGAATCTCTGTTTCTAAATCACAAGCAGTGCTTGGCTTATGTTAGGTACTCAGTAAATGTTTGGTGGGTTGAATTGACTATTCAAGTTAATCCTTCCTTTTCCAAAAGATGGAATTTGATAAGAGGCTCTACCGCCTTTCCTCCTCTGCTGTTTTCTCTATATATTTATGCCACTTTCTAGGATAAGCATACAAAAGAGAATATAATATTTACTTTTAAGATTTGCTTCAAAATCTAGAATGTATTGTAATAGGAAAAAAGTTTGTTTATTTTCTTTGCATTACTACTTTTCTCTGTATTTGGATTGATATTTACATATGCTTTGGGCAACTAAGTACATGCCAAATTGTTATGTCTCTTTTATTCAACAGAATATCTGGTGATTGTGAAAAGTTACTCTAAATAGAAAACACAGATATAGCATTTAGTTTATAACATAAACTCGTATTTATGATGTTTCCTTCTTCTTCAAATTATTAAAGATATTTCTATTATAGTGAAGATAGAAACTAAGTTACTCATTTTATTTTTGCATAATTTTATATTATACCAATTATACAGTTTGCTTAAAGCAGTACACTAGTCCTTTGCTCATATTTTTACTATAAAATTAGAATTAGGAAGGGAAATTATATGACAATAATGACATATTTGTACTTGAGATACTTATTCCATATACTTAAGAAATAGCTTAAAATGACATGTTATCTACTTGGCATAATAGCAGCTCTCTTGCTGCTTAGAGCAAAAATCTGCTTTAAAAACCTAGTGGTGTGTCTTATGAGTAGAAGAAAAATCTAATAGCAAGAAATAAGTTCTTTAGGTATTATCATGTTCAGTGTCCCATTTGGCATGTGTGGAAACTGAGGCACAAAATCTTAAAACATCTTGACTTGCAATCTTTGGGAAGATGGTGTTCATATTTTAGAAGGATGTATCAGCAGATTAAAAAGGATGTATCAGCAGATTATTATATATTAAAATCTGTTGTTTGAGTTCCTTATGAAATATAAGACAAACTTACCTTTCAGGACTCAAGGGAAATAGGGGGAAGCCAGGAAGAAGATGAGAATTAACTTGGGAGGGAAGGAGAGGTGATACTGCAGGTGCCCCTCCAGGTATGGCCAGTGGGACAGATCCCGAGTCCCTGAAGAAGCTGCTGTTGTAGCTCACTTGCTAACTCAAAGGGGGATAACTGGATTAGGAGAAGTCACATGGGAAAGGCATTTGTTCCTTGAGGTAATTCGGGGGTTGAGAGGACCCCTGTGTAGAGACAGAAAGGAGGAGAGAAATGAGAAAGAATGTCTGCTTCCATTATTAGATCATCCTTCCCAGGGATTGAAATATAGATGCAGGCGATGCAGCAAATTTATTTTTTAATTGAATGTAAGATATTTAATTATTATGACATTTCTTAATGTCATTTAACAATCCGTTGTGGCAAAAATCTAATAGGAATAAAGCCTGTGATCATTACAGATCAACTTTCCCTCCTAGGTCAATGTTAGTTTTGAGCCCCTGGTGGGCACCCGTCTCAGCGGTGAGGTTGACGGGTCGTCTGTCGGATGTGTGGAATCGGATGGGGTTTGGTAGCGTCCCCCTCTGTCCTTGTGGTTCTCTTGAGCCGTTCACGGCGAGCATCTGTTTCTTGCAGAGGGAAGGCAGCTGCATGGAGTGACCTGGTCTTTTTTTTCTGCTTGCAGAACAATCAACTATGACGACAGAATCTGGATCAGACTCGGAATCCAAGCCGGACCAGGAGGCCGAGCCCCAGGAGGCGGTGGGAGCGCCCGGGCCGGAGCCGCCCACCGAGCAGCAGCAGGCCCTGGAGCAGTTCGCCGCCGCTGCCGCGCACAGCACCCCGGTGCGGAGGGAGGTGAGCCCAGGCCGGAAAACCGATGCCGCGATGTTTGCTGAGCTGCCCCAGGGTCGGCTTTCACCTCGGTCTGTTAGCACTAGAGGCAGCTATGAGGGGTCATCTGCTGTTCCCCTTCTGGCCGCAGGCAGATGAAAGTGTAGGCTTTAAGGCTTTCGGTGAATGACATTCCACAACCTTGCCTGGTAACTCCTTCCTTTAATTGGGTTG
Source organism: Plecturocebus donacophilus (assembly GCA_004027715.1). NCBI lineage: Eukaryota > Metazoa > Chordata > Mammalia > Primates > Pitheciidae > Plecturocebus > Plecturocebus donacophilus. The sequence goes on from PVKP010020944.1 coordinate 33,811, forward strand.
CCGGGAGATAGCATGGGGAGAAATGCCAGATATAGGTGAAGGGGAGGAAGGCGACAAATTACACTGCCACGTGTGTACCTATGCAACAATATTGTATGTTCTTCACATGTACCCCAAAACCTAAAATGCAATAAAAAATAAAATAAAAAAAAAAAAACACTGACACTCACTGAAGTCCAGACTGGAGATTATTGGTCCTATCTGGATTTAGAGGAAGGATAGACACCAAACTGACAGCTTTAATTATGCTTGTGGTTGTTTTTTCTTTCAAGCCTGAGGGCTAGAGTGAGTTTGCATTTCCCTAGGCATCACCCTGACCCTAATATTGCAGATCTGCTTTCAGCGAACCTTCAGGTAGGTCTTTCCCTCCCTATACACACTTATGTTTTCAACTCTTTTCCCTGGACATGTCTGAGTAGTTGGGAATAATACATTTCTTTTAAAAGTTTTAAAGTATGGTTTACATGTGGGCCTTGAATAAATCTGTATTTAAATTTCTTTTGTCTTAAAACTTCAAGCTTGGAATCAGAATGTTTCAGAGTGCCGATCTGTCTGCGGTAGAGCAATCTGGAGTCCCCACAAGTGATTGGCCTCTTATATGTCAGAAGTATTTCAAGCTAGAAATTCTAAGATGTTGAGAAAAGAGATATGATCAGCATATTAGTGAAAATCTTTGGAAGTCACAACATTAAACTACATATTTGCAACCATATTATTTTATTTCTTTACCTAGCGTATTTACAAGTTTGCCTTTTTCCCCCAATTTTATACTTATTAAAAATTTGAGGCCAGGTGCAGTGGCTCATGCCTGTAATCCCAGGATTTTGCGAGACCAAGGCAGATGGATCACCTGAGGTTGGAAGTTCGAGACAGCCTGGCCAACATGGTGAAACCCCGTCCCTACTGAAAATACAAAAATTAGCTGAGCATGGTGCCACACAGCTGTAATACCAGCTACTTGGGAGGCTGAGGCATGAGAATCACTTGAATCTGGGAGGCTTGAGCCAAGACTGCACCACTGTACTCTAGACTAGGTGCCAGAGCTAGACTCTGTCTCAAAAAAGAAAAAGAAAAATTTGAGGTAAAATATACATATAATACTTACCATCTTTTTAAAGTGTACAGTTCAGTGGTATTAAGTATGTTTATATTTTTAAAAATTCCCTTCATCACTCCTCCTCCCTACCCTTTTCTGTATTCTTCCCAACCTCAGGTAATCACCATTCTACTCCCCATCTTCATGAGATCCCATTTTAGCCCCCACATATGAGTGAGAAGATTCAATATTTGTCTTTCGGTGCTTGGCTTATTTCACTTAACATAATAGCCTCTAGTTCCGTCCGTGTTGCCACAGATGACAAGATTTCATTCCTTTTTTATGGCTGAATAATATTCCATTGTGGACATATACCACATTTTAAAAAATTCATTCTGCTGTTGATGATCACTTAGGTTGATTTCATATTTTGGCTGCTGTGAATAGTGTGGCAGTAAACATTGGAGTGCAGATGACTTTTCTATGTATTGATTTTCTTTCTTTTGAATGTATATCCAGTAATGGAATTGCTGGATCATATAATAGTTCTGTTTTCGAGGAACCTCCATACTGTTTTCCACAGTGGCTGTACTAATTTACATTTCCAGCAACAGCTTGTGAGGATTCTCCTTTTCCCACATTTTTGCCAGCATCTATTACTGCCTGTCTCTTTGATACATGCCGTTTTAGCTGGGGTGAGATGATATCTCAGTTGTGGTCTTGATTTGCATTTCTCTGATGATTAGTGATAATGAGCCTTTTTCTCATATACCTGTTGGCCATTTCTTCTTGGTTTTCCTTGAGGAATATCTGTTTAGATCTTTTACCCATTTTTAAATCTCATTTTCTCTTGCTATTGAGCTGTTTGAGTTCCTTGTATACTGTGGTTAATAATCCCTTGTCAGATAGACACTTTGCAAATTTTTTCTCCTATAGTTTACTTTGTTAATTTTTTCTTTTGCTGGACAGAAGCTTGTTAGCTTGATGTAATCCATTTGTGTATTTTTGTTTTGATTGCCTATCGTTTCGAGGTCTTACAAACAAACAACAACAAAAAAAACTTTGCTCAAACCAGTCTCCTGGAACATTTCCCCAGTGTTTTATTCAAGTGGTTCCACTGTAACAAGTCTGATATTTTTAAGTCTTTTAATCCATTTTGATTTTATTTCTGTGAAGAGTGATAAATAGGGGTCTAATTTCATTCTTCTCATAGAGTCATCCAGTTTTCCCTACACCATCACTAAAAAGACCGTCCTTTCCCCATCGAATGTTCTTGGCACCTTTGTGTGCTTATAAAGGATCAGCTGAGGTCAGGAGTTCAAGACAGCCTAAACGACATGGTGAAACCCTGTTTCTATTAAAAATACAAAATTAGCCAAGTGTAGTGGGGCATGTCTGTAATCTCAGCTACTCGGGAGGCTGAGGCACAAAAATCATTTGAACCGGGGAGTCTTAAATGTGTGGATTTATATCTGGGTTCTGTATTCTGTTCCATTGGTTTATGTGTCTGTTTTTATGCTACTACCATGCTGTTTTGGTTATTGTAGCTTTGTAGTAAATTTAGAAGTCAGGTAGTATGGTATCTCCAGCTTTGTTCTTTTTAGTCAGTATGACTTTGGCTATTCAGGGTCTTTTGTAGTTCCAAATAAATTTGAGGACTTTTTTTCTAATTCTGTGAAGAGTGTATTGATAGGGATTCCACTGAATTTGTAAATTGCTTTGGGTAATATTGCCATTTCAACAGTATTAAGTCTTCTAATCCACGAGCATGGAATATCTTTCTACTTTTTGTGTTTTCTTCAATTTCTTTCATCAGAGTTTTATAGTTTTCCTTACATAGATCTTTCATTTCTTTGGTTAGATTGCTTCTTAGTTATTTTATATTTTGTAGCTATTGTAAATGAGATTGCTTCTTGAGTTCTTTTTCAGATAGTTCACTATTGGCAAATTTAAACACCACTGATTGTTGTATGTTGATACATTCTGCAATTTCACTGAATTCATCTATCAGTTCTCACAGTTTTTTGGTGAAGTCTTTAGGTTTTTCTAGGTATAAGATCATGTCATCTGTGAGCAAGACTAATTTGGCTTCTTCCTTTTCAATTCCGATGCCCTTTATTTCTTTCTTTTGCCCAATTGCCCTGGCCAGGACTTCCAGTATTAAGTTGTACAATACTGAAAGTCAACATCCTTTACTCGTTCTTCTCCTTAAAGGAAAGGCCTTCAGTTTTCACAATTCAGTACAATGCTAGCTGTGGGTTTTTCATATATGACATGTATTATTTTGAGGTACGTTCCTTCTATACTGATTTTGATAAGGATTTTTAATCATAAAGACATGTTGAATTTTATCAAATGCTTTTTTGGCATCTATTGAAATAATCATACAATTTTTGTTCTTGATTCTTATAATACGTTGTATCATGTTTATTGATTTACGTATGTTGAACTATCTGCATCCCTGGGATGAATAACATTTGATTATGGTGAATGATCTTTTCAGTCCCCATTTTAATGTGTTGTTGAATTTGGCTTGCTAGTATTTCACTGAGGATTTTCGCATCAGTATTCATCAGTGATATTGGCCTGTAGTTTTTGTTTTATCATTGTCTGGTTTTGGTATTGGGGTAATACTGGCTTGTAGCATGAGTTTGGAAGTATTCCCTCCACTTTAGTTTTTTTTTTTTTTTAAAGAGTTTGAGTAGGATGAGTATTAGTTTTCTTTACATGTTTGATGGTATTCAACAGTGAGGCCTTCAGGTCCTGGGGTTTTTTTGATAGAAGACTTGTTTTTTTTTTGAAATGGTGTCTGGCTCTGTTGCTTAGGCTGGAGTGTAGTGGTGCGATCTCAGCTCACAGCAACCTCCACCTCCCTGGTTCTTGCAATTCTTCTGCCTCAGCCTCCCAAGCAGCTGGGACTACAGATACATGCTGCCAAGCCCAGCTAATTTTTTTGTATTTTAGTAGAGACGGGGTTTCACCATCTTGCCCAGGCTGGTCTCAAACTCCTGAGCTTAGGCAATCTGCCCGCCTCGGCCTCCCAGAGTGCTGGGATTACAGGTGTGAGCCACTGTGCCTGGCTGATAGACTTTTTATTATAGCTTTGATCTCGTTATTCATGGCTATTTTGTTGAGGTTTTCTGTTTCTTCACAGTTCAATCTTGGTGGGTCATATGTGTGTAGAAATTTATCCATTTCTTCTGGGTTTTCCAATCTGTTGCCATATAGTTGTTCCTAATAGTCTTTAATGATTCTTCTTATTTCTTATTTCCCAGTTGCTATGTCTCCTTTTTCATGTCTGATTTTATTTATTTGGGTCTTCTTTCTTTTTCTTAGTCTAGCTAAAGGTTTATTGATTTTGCTTATCTCTTCAAAAACCAACTTGTTTTATTGATCTTCTGTATTTTTTTTTGGTCTCAATTTCATTTATTTCTGTTCTTATCATCATTATTTCTTTTTTTTCCTAATTTTAGGTTTGGTCCATTCCTGACTTTTTAGTTCCTTGAGTTGTATCATTCAGTTACTTATTTGAAGCTTTTCTGCTTTTTTGATATAGACATTTATTACTCTCAACTTCCCTCTGAGTACTGCTTTTGTTATATCCCACAGATTTTGTATCTTGTATTTCCATTTGTGTTTCAAGAATTTTTAAAAATTTACTTCTTACTTTCCTCACTGACTTATCTTTGGTCATTCAGATTATGTTGTTCAATTTCCATGTTTTTGTGTATTTTCTGAAGTTCCTCTTATTTCTAGTTTTATTCTATTGTGATCAGGAAAGATACTTGATAGGATTTTTATTTCTGGTTTTGTTTGTTTGTTTGTTTAGTTTGTTCAGACTGTTTTATAGCCTAACATTCTAACATATGGTCTGTTCTGGACAATGTTCCATGTGCCGATGAAAAGAATGTATTCTGCAGCAGTTAGGTGAAATGTTTTGTAAATGTTGGTTAGGCCTGTTAGATCTAGTGGGTAGTTTAACTCCACTATTTATTTGTCGATTTTCTGTCTGGATGATCTGTCCGTTATTGAGAGTGGAGTGTTGAAGTTCCCTACCATTGTTGTTCTGCAGTCTGTTTCTCCCTTTAGATTTGTGAATGTTTTATACACTTGGAAACTCTGGTGTTAGGTGCATAGATATTTATAATTGTTGTATCCTCTTGCTGAATTGTGCCTTCTATCATTATGTAGTGACCTGCTTTTTCTCATTTGTTTTAGATTTGTAGTCTCTCTTATGTAAGTATAGCTACATCTGCTCCTTTTTGGCTTCTAGTTGTATGGAATGTCTTTTTCCACCTTTTTACTTTCAATCTATTTGAGGAAAGTGAATTTCTTGAAGATAACATATAGTTGGATCTTGTTTTTATATCCATTTACCCACTTTATGCCTTTTAATTGGAGAATTGAGACCATTTACATTCAGAGTTATTGATAAGGACTTATTACTGCTCTTTTGCTGCGTGTTTCTGATTGAGACGCCTCTTGTTCTTTTTTACATGGTCTTCTTTTGTGGCTATGTGATTTTCTCTGGTAGTGTGGTTTAATGTGTTGCTTTTTATTTTTAGTGGATCTATTATAGGTTTTTGTGTTGTGGTTACCATGAGGCTTACCAAAAACATCTTACAGACATAACAAGTTATTTTAAACAAATGACAGCTTATCTTAGATCACAAATTTAAAACACACACACATTTTAAACAAATGACAGCTTATCTTAGATGACAAATTTAAAACACACACACACACACACACACACTTATTTTAAACAAATGACAGCTTATCTTAGATCACATATTTAAAACACACACACACACACACACACACTTTAACTCCACCCCAATCACATTTTAACTTAGTTGTCTCAATTTGCATATTTTAATATTACCTATCTCTTAACAGGTTGCTTTAGATATTGTTTTTGATAGGTTGTCTTTTGGGCTTCATACTAGTTATGATTGCTGTAGTAGTAGTAGTAGTACATTGTACACCACAAGTACAGTAAGTACAGTAATAGAATATTCTGGATTTATCCATATACTTGATTTTACCACTGGGTTTGATACATTTTACCACTGGGTTTGATACATTATTTTTATTTTTGCACATTAGTGGTTTTTTT
>PVKP010020945.1:0-39951 GCA_004027715.1 Plecturocebus donacophilus
GACCTAGAAATAGAAATTCCATTTGACCCAGCAATCCCATTACTGGGTATATATCCAAAGGATTATAAATTGTTCTACTATAAGGACACATGCACACGAATGTTCATTGCAGCACAGTTTACAATAGCAAAGACCTGGAACCAACCCAAATGCCCATCGATGATAGACTGGACAGGGAAAATGTGGCACATATACACCAAGGAATATTATGCAGCCATCAAAAACGATGAATTCATGTCCTTTGTAGGGACATGGATGAACCTGGAAACCATCATTCTCAGCAAACTGACACAGGAACACAAAATCAAACACCACATGTTCTCACTCATAGGTGGGTGTTGAACAATGAGAACACATGGACACAGGGAGGGGAGCACTATACACTGGGGTCTGTTGGGGGGAAATAGGGGAGGGACAACGGGGGGTGGGGAGTTGGGAAGGGATAACATGGGAAGAAATGCCAGATATAGGTGAAGGGGAAGAAGACAACAAATCACACTGCCACGTGTGTGTACCTGTGCAACAGTATTGCATGTTCTTCAAATGTACCCCAAAACCTAAAATGCAATAAAAAATAAAAATTTAAAAAAAAAAAGAATTTAACTCTTATATTTGGGAGTTCCTAAGAATCTGTGTGTATAACTTGGTTCTATGACAATCTTAATAGTAAGAACAGCTAAATTTCACTACTATGTGATCATGGGAATTTAAGGTATGACATTTTATAACATCTGAGTTATAATTAGCTTATACTTTTTAAAGTCTTTAAATATCGAGCAGTCTCCCTTACCTGTGATTATTTTTCTTCTCCTACTGCCCCTTGAGACTCATTCATCTGTGATTGAATGATTTATTCATTTAAAGTTAATTACGTTCAGCTACTGAGTCTTATTTATTTATTTATTTTTTTAAATCTTACTGTGGTTATAGAACTAGGTCTCATGGAAACTTGATTTTGGCATTTTTATAGCTATACAGATATTGTCATGATACCTGGAAATATTGTTTGTCTAAAAAAAAGGGTTTGTCTAAAGAAAAAAAGGGCTTTGACACTGATTGATTGGCAGTTTTATCTTGGAGAGAAGAATTAGAGAGTCTTTAAAAGTAAGAACTCTTTTAAGGCCAGATATTGATGAAGGGTAGCCAGTTTGGCTCTGGACTGAGTTTTTTCTTTCTTTATTTGGAAGATTTTAGTTAAGAGCTCTAGGCTATAGGGCAATAAGACCAGTTCTTTTAACAAACATAACAGAACTTATATATTCGAAAGACTGCTCTGTAGTCCCTAAGGAAAATACACAATGTATTTTTTTTCTCTTTTTTCTTTAACTTTTAAGTTCAGGGGTATAGGTGCAGGAATGTGTAGGTTTGTTACATAGATAAACATATACCATGGTGGTTTGCCACACAGATCATCCCATCACCTAGGTATTAAGCCCAGCATACATTAGTTATTCTTCCTGATGCTCTCCCTTCCCACACCCTATCCCTGACAGGTCCCAGTGTGTGTTGCTCCCCACCATGTATCCACATGTTGTCATCACTCAGCTCCCACTTATAAGTGAGACCATGCAGTATTTTGTTTTCTGTTCCTGCGTGATTTTGATGAAGATAATGGCTTCCAGTTCCATCCATGTCCCTGCAAAAGACATGATCTCATTCCTTTTTGTGACTGCATAGTATTCCATGGTATGTATGTACCACATTTTCTTTATCTGGGCAGTCATTGATGGGTGTTTAGTGTCCCATGTCTTTGCTACGGTGAATAGTGCTGCAGTCAACATACATGTGCATGTGTCTTTATAATAGAATGACATATTCCTCTGGGTATATACCCAGTAATGGGATTGCTGGGTTGAATTTTATTTATTTTAAATTTTATTTCTGCCTCTAGGTCTTTGAGGAATTGCCACACTGTCTTCCACAGTGATTGAACTAATTTGTACTCCCACCAACAGTGTAAAAACATTCCTTTTTCTCTACAACCTCACCAGCATCTGTTTTTTGACTTTTTAATACTAGCCATTCTGACTGGCATGCAATAGTTTCTCATTGTGGTTTTGATTTGCATTTCTTTAAAATCAGTGATGTTGAGCTTTTTTTCGTATGTTTGTTGGCCACATATATGTCATCTTTTGAGAATTGTCTGTTTACGTCCTTTGGCCACTTTTTAAATGGGTTTCTTTTTCTTTTAAATTTGTTTAAATTTAAATTTTCTTTTAAATTTGTTTAAATTTCTTGTAGACTCTGGATATTAACTACAGTTATATTATGTAGTTAATATGGATAGATTGCAAAAATTTTCTGCAATTGTATAGGTTGTCTGTTCACTCTGATTATAGTTTATTTTGGTGTGCAGAAGCTCTTTAGTTAGATCTCATTCATCAGTTTTTGTTTGGGTTGCATTTGCTTTTGGTGTTTTCGTCATGAAATCTTTGCCCATACCTATATCCTGAATGTTACTGCCTAGATTTTCTTCTAGGGTGTTTATAGTTTTGGGTTTTATATTTAAGTCTTTAATCTATCTTAAGTTAATTTGTGCATGTGATGTAAGGAAAGGGTCCAGTTTCAATTTCCTGCATATGACTAGCCAGTTCTTCCAGCACTGTTTATTAAATAGGAAGTCCTTTCCTCATTGCTTGTTTTTGTCAGGTTTGTCAAAGTTCAGACGGTTGCGTTATGGGATCTTTGGGGTTTCAGTTTTTGGAAACCTGTGGCCAGTGTTGCATTTGCCTGAGTTCTTGTCCTGCATCCAGGAAGAATGAATTAGAATGAGGTATGCAGACAAATGAAGGGTGAAGAAGATGAAGAGGAGCTTTATTTAGTGTTAGAACCACTCAGATGAGACCTGCAGTGGGTAGCTCCCCTCTGTAGGCAGGCAGGCCATCCATTGAGTGTTCATCTGTCATCAGAGAGGAGGACCTGGAGAGGGTAGTTCCTCTTTGCAGGTAGGTCATTTGGGGGTCTCTGCAGGTCTCTGAAACTCTCAGTAGAGAGGGTAGGTCCTCTCTGCAGTTGGCCATCCTGTTCGGTTGTCTGCTCAGCTCTGGCCGACTCCGGGTCTTTTATGGGTCTCAGAGGGGAGGAAGTAGGTGCCGATTGGCCCATGGGCGGGCCTGGAAAATGTACCAGTTTCCACTCAGGTCCGTGGGATTGGCAGCCCAGCCCCCAGCCCACAGGCCCTCCTTGGCCTGAAGGAGGGAACTTACCAGGGACCCGCCCCCTTCCACCTGGGACTCTGTCTGCCTCCTGCTGCTGTTCATGGCACTCAGGATCTGCCACTTTGCTCTGAGATTTGAGGAGTTGCAGACAGCAGGGAGAAGCCAGGCAGTAGAGGCAGGCACGTCCTGGTTGGTGTGGTGTGGCTCCTGCCTGCTCCCAGCTTCCCAAGAGCACAGGGAGGCTCAACTTGGATGGCTGCAGCCCCACCCAGGAGGGCGGGGTTCCTGCCTGCTCCTTGGAGCATACAGCCCCAGCCATACCTCCCTGCTGCACAAGTGGTATCAGACCGACTGGAGCAGCTGCCACCATCAATTATAGGTGTGTGGTCTTATTTCTGAGTTCTCTATTCTGTTCCATCGGTCTGTGTGTCTGTTCTTGTACCAGTGTTGTGCTCTTTTGGTTATGCTAGCCTTGTAGTATAGTTTGAAGTTGGGTAGCGTAATGCCTCAGGTTTGTTCTTTTTGCTTGGGATTGTCTTGACTATTCAAGCTCTTTTTTGATTCCACATAAATTTTAAAATAGTGTTTCCTAATTTTGTGAAGAATGTAAATGGTAGTTTAGTGGGAGTAGCATTGAATCTATAAAGTACTTTAGGCTGTGTGGTCATTTTAATGATATTGATTCTATCAGCATGGAATGTTTTTCCATTTGTTTGTATCCTCTCTGATTGGTTTGAGCAGTAGTTTGTAGTTCTCTTTGAAGAGGTCCTTCACTTCCCTTGTTAGCTGTATTTCTAGGTATTTTATTCTTTTTGTAGCAATTGTGAATGAGAGTTCATTCATGATTTGGCCCTGCTTGCCTGTTGTTGATATATAGGAATGCCAGTGATTTTTGCACATTAATTTTGTATCCTGAGACTTTGCTGAAGTTGCTTATCAGCTTAAGAATCTTTTGGGCTGAGACAGTGGGGTTTTCTAGATATACGATCATGTCATCTGTAAGCAAAAGTAATTTGGGCTGGGTATGGTGGCTCACGGCTGTAATCCCAGCACTTTGGGAGGCCGAGGTAGGTGGATCACGAGGTCAGGAGTTTGAGACCAGCCTGTCTACAATGGTGAAATCCTGTCTCTAATAAAAATACAAAAATTAGCTGGGCACTGTGGCAGGCGCGTGTAATCCAGCTACTCGGGAAGCTAAGGCAGGAGAATCACTTGAACCTGGGAGATGGAGTTTGCAGTGAGCTGAGATTTTGCCACTGCACTATATAGCCTGGGCGACAGAGCAAGACTACATCTGAAAAAAAAAAAGTAATTTGACTTCCTGTTTTCTTATTTGAATACCCATTATTTCTTTCTCTTGCCTGATTGCTCTGTCTAGAACTTCCAATACTATGTTGAAAAGGAGTGGTGAGAGAAGGCATCCTTGTCTTGTGCCGGTTTTCAAGGGGAATGCTTCCAGCTTTTGCCCATTCAGTATGATATTGGCTGTGGGGTTGTCATATATGACTCTTACTATTCTGAGGTATGTTTCTTCAATATCTAGTTTATTGAGAATTTTTAACATGAAGGAATTTTGAATTTTATCACAGGCCTTTTCTTCATCCATTGAGAAAATCATATGGTTTTTATCTTTAATTCTGTTTATGTGATGAGTCACACTTACTGATTTGCATATGTTGAACCAACCTTGCATCCCAGGGGTGAAACCAACTTAATCATGGTGGATAAGCTTTCTGATTGTGCTGCTGGATTTGGTTTGCCAGCATTTTATTGAGGATTTTCGCATCAATGTTCATCAAGGATATTGGCCTGAAGTTTTCTTTTTTTGTTGTATCTCTGCAAAGTTTAGGTATCAGGATGATGCTGGCCTCACAGAATGAGTTAGGGAGGAGTCCTTCCGTTTCAGTATTTTAGAATAGTTTCAGTAGGAATAGTATCAGCTCTTCTTTGTACCTCTGGTAGAATTCAGCTGTGAATCCATCTGGTCCTGAGCTTTTTTTGGTTGGTAGGCTATTTATTACTGCCTCAATTTCAGAACTCATTATTGGTCTATTCAGTGATTCACTTTATTCCTGGTTCAGTCTCAGGAGGGTGTAGGTTGGACCATGTATTTATGCAAATGATGCAACATTTGTTTAGCATCTTTGGAGCTCCTTTTTCTAACATTGCCTTCAGTTCTTTTAAATATTTCCAAGGGTAGCAAATCTTCCTTTGAAGGTGAATTTGATTTTTGAAAATAGCCAAAAATAATTTGTATCCATATTCACTGAATATTAATGAATCAATCCCAAACATCTTGATTGAATGTCTTTTATGTTTCAGCCCCTAAGGAAAAAAGAATGAAATAATCAGTTTCTGCTTTCAGAGCTGTGGGGGAATGGTTGATACATAACACTGGTGCAGATGACACATCAAAAGTCTAAGGGATTTATCAGGGAGATGTAGAACAGAGAAGGGGCTCTCAGCCATGGAGAATCATTCACAAAATTAATAATTTTAGTAAAGGAAAGGCAGTAAAAATAGGCTTGTCTATAAGTTAGTGAGATGACTTTTTTTTTTTTGTAAATTATGAACTGGCTTAAACATGATTTCCAAGCAGATAATTCTGAAAATGCTATAAGTTGTGGGGTATCATAGAACTTCTCAAGATGACTATTTGAAGAGAATACATTTAAAAATATATATTCTCTTGTGTTGGCTAAAAAAGAAATATTTATTAGCTTATTTATTTTTAATTTTATTATACCTATATGTACATATATATATGTATATATATTTTTGAGATGGAGTCTTGCTCTGTTGCCCAGGTGGGAATGCAGTGGCACCATCTTGGCTCACTGCAGCCTCCACTCCCTGGGCTCAAGCAATTCTCCTGCCTCAGCCTCCTGCGTAGCTGGGACTACGGGTGCCCACCACCACGCCTGGCCAATTTTTGTATTTTTAGTAGAGACAGGGTTTTACCATGTTGGCCAGGCTGGTCTTGATCTCCTGACCTCAAGTGATGCAACCACCTCGGCTTCTCAAAGTGTTGATATACAGGCATGAACCACTGCATCCAGACAGTTTATTTTATAGACTTAAATTGAATTCTCTATTTTTACCTTTAGATAGTCTCAGAAAGTATTCACCATGGAAAATTAATATAGATTTTGTCCATTTTTTCCTACTTCTCCTAGATGCCTCTATAATCTCCTTTTAAAAAAAATTCTGGGCTAAAGAAGGCAAGGGTGTCCTTTCACACAAATATGGGGGTTGGGGGGAGAGGTATTAATAGTAAAATTGAAGAGTATTTTGAGCTGATTGCTCTCAGAGACTGAGTAGGTAAAACTAGATAACTTCTTTTCCTAAAGGTATTAAAGATGTTAAATGATAGAAACTGATCTCCAGAATGGAAAGACAAATTATTGAGGATTTTTTAAAGGGCAATAGAAAGTAGATGATAGATAGGGTGAACTCATAATTTGCTATTCAAACCAGGATAATAATGGAATAAAAGGAGTGCTAGTGATCATTTCACTGTAAAAGAAGTGTTAACTGGGATGGGCAGACTGGGGCAGATAGCTACCAAAGGGATGGGGATTCTAGAAAACAATCTAAGGCACACATTCACAAGGTTTGCTGTTTTAAAGTAGTTGTGACACACTCATAACAAAGGCTACTTTTATGCATCTATATGAGTTTGTATTTTACTTTGCAATTGAGCAGAGTCCTTATAGTATATTAAATGTGAATTTTGGAAATTAATTTTCAAGTTTCATGTATCATATCTTTCAGAAAGTAGTATATATTCATTGCCATTTCTGCCTTGTTGGTTAAGGAATAGGCCAAGCTGCTGTAAAAAAAAGAGTCCAGCTGGGCACAGTGGCTCACGCCACTGATAGGAGATTCTGTCTCTACAAAAAAAAAATTAAAAATTAGCCAAGCATGGTGGCATGTGCCTATAGTCTTAGCTACTTGGGAGGCTGAGGTGGGAGGAACACTGGAGCCCAGGAGTTTGAGGCTGCATTGAGCTATGATCACATGCCATTGCATTCTAGCCTAGGTGACACAGCAAGACACTGTCTCTTAACAAGGAAGGAAGGGAGGGAGGGAGGGAGGGAGGAACCTCAACACGTTGAGACATATTAGTAAGATTAAAGTTCATTTCTCTCTTGTGTAGCAATTTAGAGGAAGAACCATTTCTTGTTAATCAGAGGTCAAAGAACATCTGTGAATTGGAATGTTTAGACTCACCAAACCTATAGTGTATTCTTGAGCATATATTGCTGGATTTTCCTGAAAATTCTAATGTTTGCCTTTTTAACTACTTAGAATTTTCACTTAAAAGCATGCCTATATCCTGTTATACTGTGAGGCTTTGCAACAGAGAAATACAAAAACTTGTCACTTTGTTTAGAAACAGGAACTTATCTTGATATTGATTGAGTTTTAACCTAATCTAATTCTAAGTAAAAAATATCATTTTACTGAGGGAGAAAACATTTTATTTAGGGTTTGTTTTAATTCTTTTATAACTACTTAACATGCGTGAATTATTTATTCCTCTTTGTTCTCATTGAAATTATATAAATATATATACACACATACATATATATCTTTATAGCATTATATTAGTATTTTTGTCACCCTCTCCCATTAGATTGAGGTCAGGAACCTTTCTTGTTCATTTTTGTAACCCCTTCAGTGTCTGGAATATGATAAATAGGTAATAAATAGTTGTCAGTGAAGAACTGTTAATCTCATTTAATTATAGAATTATTCCTTATTAAAATAAGACAATTCTGGAGTTTATAATTTTACCTAAGCATAGTAGATGAATTGCTTGTATTTTGTAATATTAAATAGGTTGAGTATGAATATTTAAATGTATAGGGTGCATCTTACATATGATACATAGAAAATTTAAAGGATAGAATTAGAATATCATGTAATTAAACTCATGAAAAAGACCAGTGGGAACTAGCCAGCAATAAAGTGGATGGGAGTGGGATTAAATGGACCATATAGATAGAAGAACAGAATGCACAAAAATATGACAGTATGGCCATTTATAGAAATACATATGATTTTTTGTGGTTGGAGTGGAGAGTGTATGTCAGAGTAGGGACATTATAGGAGATGAGACTAAAGAGGCTAGATCACGAAGAGCCTTATGTGATACCAGTTTGAATTTTGTCTTGAAAACCATGAGGAATATTGAAGAATTTACATATGACCAGATTTGCACATCTGAAGCTGTATTGGAGGGTGCGGGGGTTGCAGGGTGGGGAGCAGAGCTAGATGTACTCAGTTGCTTAATTGGGGGAAGTGGGAAGGATGGTAATTGAGAAGGAAGAGTCTAGAATATGGCTTCAGAGTTCCCCATTTAGGCATCTGGGTGGATAGTGGTTCCATACCCTGAGATAAAGAATACTGGGACCAGTTTAAGTGGTGGGAGTGGGTGGTGAACATCTTGAGTTTGGGGAAAATAATCACCCCTTTGTATCTGGAAGTTCTGCATCGGCAGATTCAACCAACTCTGGATTGAAAATATCTGGGAAAACCCCAATAAAAATAATAATATTGTAATAAAAAATAATACAAATAAAAAATAGTGACTAGGCATGGTGGCTTACACCTGTAATCCCAGCACTTTGGGAGGCCGAGGCAGGCGGATCACCTGAGGTTGAGAATTCGAGACCAGTCTGACCAACATGGAGAAACACTGTCTCTACTAAAAATGCGAAATGAGCCGGGCATGGTGGTGTATGCCTGTAATCCCAGCTACTTGGTAATCTGAAGCAGGAGAATCGCTTGAACCCGGGAGGCAGAGGTTGCTGTGAGCCATGATCATGCCATTGCATTCCAGTCTGGGCAACAAGACCAAAACTCCGTCTTCAAAAAAAAAAAAAAATAGTATAACAACAATTATTAGGTATTGTAAGTAATCTAAAGATGATTTAAAGTGTATGGTAGTATGCACATAGCTTATATGCAAACAGTATGCCATGTTATAACAGGGACTTGGGCATCTGTGGATTTTGGTATCTGTAGGGGTCCTGGAATCAATCCCCTGTGGATACCAAGAGATGACTATATATAAAACAAGCAAAGGAAAGTCCCAAGATGAATAGATACGTGTGTTACTCAGCAAGGAGATCGAGGCTGGAGAAAGAAAAAAATGATAGTGACCATTTACTGAGCCTTTGCTTAAATACATCGGGTACTGTGGCAGAAACTTTATATATGTCATTTAGTACTTATGAATTATTATTATTCTCATTTTATAGATTAAGAAACCAAGATCCAAGGTTACACAGTTAGTAAGTGGCAGAGTCACTTGTAGACTCTAAAGCTGTATTGAAGCCATGAGGATATGAATGAGATCACTTATGGAGAATGTAGCATGAGACAAGTGGAGAACTAAAAGGTAGCTAAGGTGTGAGATGGGAGAGGCCTAAAGATGGACTTTTGGGGAATGGGACATTTGGGAGGCTAATGAAGGAAAATGCTGCAAAATGAGACTGAAAAAGAACATCAAGAACAATGTGGCCGGGCGCAGTGGCTCACGCCTGTAATCCCAGCACTTTGGGAGGCCGAGGTGGGTGGATCACCTGAGGTCAGGAGTTCAAGACCAGCCTGGCCATCATGGTGAAACCCCATCTTTTAAAAAAAAAAGAACAATGTTACCTGAAAATGTGTTTCCCAACTCAATTTGTCATGAAAAATAGTTCTTTAAAAGGAATGGAAGGGTTCTGTGAACCCCATCTTGTAGAGTCACAATACACCTCAGTATATTGAAGATCTGAAAAAATCTGTAGTAAAGAAAATTACTTAACTTTAATATCACATTTCCCAAAACTATTTGATCATGAACTCTTGTCACAGTCTCATTCCTGCTATAACAAAATACCACAGAATGGGTAATTTAGACATAATAAAAATTTATTTCTCACAGTTCTGGAGGCTGGGAAGTTCAAGACAAGGTACCAGCAGATTTGGTGTCTGGTGAAAGCCTTCTTGTTACATCCTCATGTAGCAGAAGGAACAAATGAGGTGTCCTCAAATAGCAAAAGGGAAAAAAGGGTGAACAGTTATCTGGCACTTACTTTTTTTTTTTTTTTTTGAGATGGAGTTCACTCTTGTTGCCCAGGCTGGAGTGCAGTGGTGCAATCTTGGCTCACTGCAACCTCTGCCTCCCAGGTTCAAGCGATTCTCCTGCCTCAGCCTCCTGAGTAGTTGGGATTACAGACATGTGCCACCATGCCTGGCTAATTTTATATTTTTAGTAGAAATGGGGTTTCTCCATATTGGTCAGTCTGGGTCTCAAACTCCCAACCTCAGATGATCCGCCTGCCTTGGCCTCCCAAAGTGCTGAGATTACAGGAGCGAGCCACCACACCCGGCTATCTGGCACTTCTTGTACAAGGCCATTAATTCCATTCATGAGGTCTCTGGCCTCATGACTTAATCACTTCTTAAAGGCCCCACCTCTTAATACTATCATGTTGATGATTAAGTTTCAGCATAAGAATTTTGGGGGGATGCATTCAGACTATAGCAATTCTCCCCCACCCTTTTTTTGGCCTAAATTCCATTGACATTAACATTCCAGGACTAGACACTCTAGTTGGGATGAAATTCAGGTTAGTGTAGCATCACAGACTCTAAGCAAAGAGGGAGTTTCAGGAAGGAAGTGTGCACTGTTGGTTCAGATGTATTGGGAAGGTCAAGAGAAGGAAGAGTAGAAAGTCCATTGACTTTGGCAATTAGGAGGATACTGTAAGTGACTTTTGTAAGATCAGCTTTAGTGGAGTGGGTGGTCAGAAGACCAGTAGCAGCAGGTTAGAAGGTAAATGAGTGGTGAGGAAAGGAAGGTACCAAGGAGAGACTTCTTTTAAAACCTTGTCTCAGAAGGAAAGGAGAAGTAGCTAGAGGGAAACTTAGGGTGAGAGAAGGGCTGTTTTGAGTTATTTGGAAGATACTTGAGAATATTTTTCTGCTGAAGGGAAGGGATCATTAGGAAAGAAAAGGGTACAGGAAGAGGGAATGATTCATGGAGCAAGATTGTGGAGAAAATGGCAGGAGAGAGTTTCCACAGGGCAGAGAGATTTGGAAGGTTGAATAATATTACACTGAGCTTTAGTACAGAAATGCCCTTAGGAACTTCTTTTTCTAGTAGAATTGTTATGTTTTTTGTTTTTGTGTTTAGGTCTACTTTTTATTTTATTTTAGTTTACAAAAAGATTTTTAAGCTAGCCCCATTGACTGGGGGAGACAATGTTAATAAGCTTTACAGTGACCCACAACCTTCAGACCAACTTGGATCTACTTTGTATAGCTTTACTGAATCTTCCTCTTCATTTTCACAGTGGTGGCTGTTCACATTCCCTACTGCCATTGTGCCTTCCTCTAGCAGCTCTTTACTTTTACTTTTACTTAACTGTTTCATATCTGTTTCCAACTAGAAAACCAGACTTTTCAGGAATTAAGAGTAAATAACCTGAAAGTCTAAAAACACCACCTTCATCCACACCAGGGAAGCAGTTTACAAACTTTGGGGTATCTTTTCTGTACTTAGAATTCCTTTTATAGGTGAGGTGGGGGTGGGGGCTGCTTTGGAAACTTTGAGATGTTTTAAATTTATATGTATTTACTATTTAAAATGTCTGCTATTAGATAGATGCTGTGGCACATTTCTGTAGGTCTGTAGTCCCCAACTACTTGGGAGACTAAGGCAGGAGGATCATTTGAGCCCAAGGAGGTCAAGGCCAACTTGGGCAACAGAACAAGACCTTATCTCTTTAAAAAAAAAAAAAAAAAACTTTGCTGTTACTTCATTTGTGTACTTTTTTAAACTCTAAAAGCCATTTTCCTAATTTTATAAAGCTTCTTAGTGGTAGATATCTTCAGCTATATATTGTTCATACAAAATCTCTTCAGTTTGAAGATGGGTTTTAACTAGAATCTAGGAAGTTAATGGGCTGGTCAGAACATAAGATTCTGAATTATAACCATAAAATTGTGCAAGATTAACTGTTCTTAGTGGTACCAGGTATTCATGGTGTGGTCTGTTCTGAGACCTTTTGATTTATAGTGGGTCACTGTATAATGATGCAGTTCTGCTCTGTAATTTTAGCTAATTATGTTTCTTTTGTCTATAATTGAATAGCCCTTTTGGTCAAATGAGAAGTCTGGAAATTCTGCAGTTACCTTTGGTCTGCTCTTCACAAGTCAGAAGTTTGAAGCCTATTTTGTTTTCTTTTTTTATTACTAGGACATAATGTTCAACATTTTAGAATTTAGAATTTATTTAGGGCTCTTGAGCTGCTTACTCAAGCCTGCTTTCACTCTATGGAATGTACTTTCATTTCAATAAATCTGTGCTTTTGTTGTTTCATTCTTTCATTGCTTAAAAAAAGAATTTATTTAGAAGTGAAGGCTAAATCTGATTGGTTTTGTCTAGATAACAGTGCAGAGAAATATTTGTATTAAATGTGCTTGCTAACCACCTGTACTAGATTGATGTGGGAACTTAAGCAGAGCAGATATGTGGGTTTCATCTCTGTCCCACTCAATTTCTCTTGATATAGTTAGGATTGTGTGTTTTTAACAGGCTCTTGGGTGATTCTGGTAAGCACTAACATATGAAAAGTACTGGTGCAGGGAATCCAGCCTATGATTAGGCCTGAGCCAGGCTGGTCCTTACACTGACCATAGCGAAAGTGTCCATAGTTAGAACCTATATCAGAGGAGTATATGTCCAGGTGCTTCTCACAAGATGGTCTTTTAAAGGTTTTTTTTAGACTTCTTATTTTTTAACAGCTTTAGTGAAATATAATTCAAATACTGTACAGTGAAAACACTAGTTTTGGTATATTCACAGATATATGCACCCATCACCAGTCAATTTTTGAATATTTTCTTCACCTCAGAAAGAAACCCCTTTATCTATGACCACTCTATCTCCCCCAAACTTCCACCCAGTCCTTAATAAACACTAATCTCTATCTCTATAAATTACCTATTCTGGACTTGCCTATGAATGGGATCATATGTGGTCTTTGTGATTGGCTTCTTTCAGTTAGCATAATGTTTTCAAGGCTTATCTATGCCATAGCCTGTGTTAGCACTTCATTCCTTTTTATGGCCAAATAATAATAGTGTTTTATCCTTTCATCCATTGATGACATTTAGGTTGTTTCCATCTTTTGGCTATTATCAATGATGCTGTACACATCTGTGTACAAATTTCTGTATGGACATATGTTTTCATTTCTCTTGGGCATTTACCTAGGAGTGGGATTGCTAGAGCATATGATAACTCCGTTTATCTGGAGAACTGCCAGATTGTTTTCCAAAGCAGCTGCACCATTTTACATTTCCACCAGCAGTGTATGAGGGTTCTGATTGCTCCACATCTTCATCAATACTTGTTGTTACTTGACTTTTGATTCTAGCCATTCTTGTGAATATGAAGTATTATCTCATTGCAGTTTGGGTTTGCATTTACCTGATGGCTAATGATGTTGAACATCTTTTCATGTGCTTACTGGCCACTTGTATATCTTCCTCACATGAGAAATATCTATTCAGATCCTTTGCCCATTTTTAATTTTTTTAATTTTAAGAATTTTTTAGAGACCAAAGGTCTTGCTGTGTTGCCCAGGCTGGAGTGTAGTGAAACAACCACAGCTCACTGCAACCTGACACTCCTGGGCTCAAGTCATCCTCCTGTCTCAGTCCTGGTGTCTGATCTCATACCTGGCTGATTTTTTTTTTTTTTTTTGGTAGAGATGGGGCCTCACTGTGTTGCCCAGGCTGGCCTTTGCCCAATTTTTAAATTGGGCTTTTGGTCTTTTTATTATTGAGTTGTAAGAGTCCTTTATGTATTCCAGATACAAGTCCCATGTCAGACATGTGATTTGCAAATATTTTATTTATCCCATTCTGTGGATTGTCTTTTTACTTTATGGTGTCCTTTGAAGCATAGAAGTTTTAAATTTGATGACGTTCAGTGTACCTATTTTTTTGTTGTTTCTCATGCTTTTGTTGTCATATCTAAGAATTCTTTGGCAAATCCTACATCATGAAGATTTACCTCTATGTTTTCTTCTTCTTTACTCATATGTTTGTTTGTTTTGAGACAGAGTCTCTCCCTGTCATCCAGGCTGGAGTGCAGTGGTATGATCTCTCAGCACACTGCAACCTCTGCCTCCCAGGTTCAAGCAATTCTTCTGCCTCAGCCTCCTGAGTAGCTAGGATTACAGGCATGTGTCACTATGCCCAGCTAATTTTTGTATTTTAGTAGAGATGGTGTTTTACCATGTTGACCAGGCTGGTCTCGAACTTCTGACCTCAAATGATCCGCCTGCCTCGGTCTCTCAAAGTGCTGAGATTACAGGCGTAAGCCACTCATAAAACTTCTGACAGTTTTATGGTTTTTCTCTTACAGGGTCTTACTCTGTCCCCCAGACTGGAACACAGTGGTGCTGATCATGGCTCACTGCAGCCTCAACCTCCTGGGCTCAAGTAATTCCCCTGCCTCAGCCTCCCTAGTGGCTGGGACTACAGGCATGAACAGCTATGCCTGGTTAATTTTTAAATTTTTTTGTAAAAGTGAGATCTCACTACATTGTCCAGGCTGGTCTCGAACTCCTAGGCTTAAGTGATCCTCTTGTCTTGACCTCTCAAAATGCTGGGATTGTAGTCATGAGTCACCACACCTGGCCTCAGCATAGTTTCTTTCATGATCTTCACATATGCTAATCTGTAAAAATGATACTGTGTTCTGTAAGGTCATCTTATTTTTTATAAAAGATAAGGAAATGTTTTCTTTACATTAAATTACATTAAAAAGAAGCTGAAGGCACTTATTTCTTTTCTAAAATTAGCATTTAATAATAGCATTCCCTAACCTGAACTGCAGAGGACCATTTAAAAGTAGGTCTATTCCCTGTGCTATGATGACCAGAGGTTTCTTCTCTTCAAAGAGAAAGAGATAAGAACAACCAACATTGGCTTACTCTGTACCAGGCACTGTTCTGAGCTCTTTACTGATATGATCTGATTCAGTCCTGACAACTACCCTCTGAAGATGTATACTATTACCATCCTCATTTTACAGATGAGGAAATTGAGGCACAGATAAGGGGTAGGACAGATTAGAACTCACGCAATCCAACTTCAGAGCCCATTGTCTTAACAGCACATACCAAAGATTGGCCTGTCTTATTCTTTTTTGTCTTAAACACCAGTCTTGAATTCCACGTCATTTTTGGTGGGTCTAGGAAAAAGGACCTAGGAAATACACCTAAAGTACTCTGTTTTGTTTTTGTTTATTCTTGAGCTTTAGCTCAAATTTCTCCTCTATTAATCACAAAATAATTTTCTAATTACAATATCTAAGATGTACAAAAATTTCCATGCCTGCTCCAAGTTTTTTTAATTGTGTTTTATGCTAATAGCTTGCTTTTATAACACGAATTAATTGCTAATCCCAGGTATTTTTTTTTTTGAGACACAGTCTCACTCTGCTGCCCAGACTGGAGTGCAGTGGTGCAATCATGGCTCACTGCAACCTCCACTCCTTGAGTTCAAGAGTTGCTCCTGCCTCAGCCTCCAGAGTAACTGAGGTTACAGGCACCTGCCACCATGCCTGGCTAATTTTTTTGTACTTTTAGCAGAGATGGAGTTTCAACATCTTGGCCTTGAACTCCTGACCTCGTGATCCACCCGCCTCAGCCTCCCAAAGTGCTGGGATTACAGGCATGAGCCCTCGTGCCCGGCTGATCCCAGGTATTATTAACAAAATATCCTCTATAGGGATATTATTAAGTAAAATAGGTGGCCCCAAAGTAGTATAAGCTGCATGATATTGAAGAAATTACATTGGGTGGAAAAAAGAGCCATTTATCTGACTTTGCTACCACTTAACTCTGGCTCTGGTCAATCTTTTCATCTCTCTAGTCTGGTTTTCTTATCTGAGAAAAAAAAAATCTTTAATCTCTAAGGTCCTGTCCAGCTTTAGCACTTAAATATACTATATACTCTTGGTAAAGTGTCTTCAGAACTGTGTAATAGAGGTCAAAGGAGTGCTGTAATTGGTGATTAACATTCAGCTCCTTGTTACTTATGCAACTTTCTGCAGCAGGCTTGAATTTCTCCCCTCAAAATGGGTTATTTTCTGTTACATCATCAGGCTGCAAATTTTCTAAACTTTTGTGCTCTGCTTCTTCTTGAACACTTTGCCACCTAGAAATTTCTTCCACCAGATACCCTGAATCATCTCTCTCAAGTTCAAAGTTCCACAGACCTTTAGGGCAGGAGCAAAATGCCACCAGTCTCTTTGCTAAAACATAGCAAGAGTCACCTTTGCCCCAGTTCCCAAGTTCCTCATCGCCATCTGAGACTACCTCAGCCTGGACCTTATTGTCCATATCACTATCAGCATTTTGGTCAAAGCCATTCAACAAGTCTCTATGAAGTTACAAACTTTCCCACATTTTCCTGTCTTCTGAGCCCTCCAAGTCTCTAGGAAGTTCCACATTTTCCTGTCTTCTTTTGGGTCCTCCGAACTGTTCCAACCTCTGCCTGTTAGTTCCAAAGTTGCTTCCACATTTGCAGGTGTCTTTATAGCAGTGTCCCAATACCTGGTACCAGTTTACTGTATTAGTTTGTTCTCACGCTGCTGCTAAAGACATACTCAAGGGTAATTTATAAAGGAAATAGTTTTAATAGACTCACAGTTCCATATGGCTGTGGAGGTCTCACAATCATGGTGGAAGAAGAAGGAACAGCAGAGGGACATCTTACATGGGGACAGGCAAGAGAGCATGTGCAGGAAACTCCCCTTTATGAAACCATCAGATCTTGTGAGACTTACTATCAGGAGAACAGCATGGGAAAAACCCACCTCCATGATTCAGTCACCTCCCACTGCAACTGATTCTGTCTCCACTCCTTCCCTGGTTAGATAGTGGAACTGAAAATTCCAAGCTTCTAATCAAGGATTGGTGTTTGTGGTGACTAGCTCCCATCCTAAAGCTATCTAGGGACCAGCCAAGAGTCACTTCCTTAGAACCAAAGATGCTTCTATCACTCTTATCACTCAGGAAATTCCAAAGGCTTTATGAGCTCTGTGTCAGGAACTGGGGAAAAAGACCTGATTTTTTTTTTATTTTATGGTACCACAACAAGAAACCCCAGCCTTTGGTTAGTACCTGCTTGATAGAAGAAAAGCATAATACTCAATAGGTTGCATAAGACTTGGTGAAGTGAAGAAAGAGCAAAAGCGTGGAAGCCAAAGACACTTGGATAAGTGTAGATGAATTCAGTACTCTAGATAATAAAGCACATGATGGGAGAAAAAGATTAGAGAACTAAGTAGGCAAGAGCCAAGACCTGGGAGACATTTTATGCCTTGGTAAGAAATTTAAACTTAAACTTCAGCCTGTACTCCAGCTTTACATTGCATCAGAATAAGTTGAAAAATATGTAAAAATGCAGATTGACCCAGGAATATGCATGTTTACAAGCATCCACAAGTAACCCTAACACAAGAAATACTGCTTTTGGCACTGAGGAACATAAAAGTTTTATGGGAGATGTAAGGTCAGAGTTACACTTTAGAGTGGCTTGTTGCAGTTGCCAAGTCCTAGAATTAACATAGGCTCAAACTAAGGCAATTGCAGCTGGGATAGACAGGATGAGATAGATTAGAGAAATACATTAAAAGTAAAGTGGTAGGGGCCTGATGATGGATTATGAGGTGAGATAAAGAGAGAAGACTGGTTAACCCTTGAAGAGTTTGAGCTTGGTTGGGTTGAGCAGATGGCAGATGGTATTAACAAATATACAAGAAGTAAAGCTTTGGTGGGAAGATGAGTTCAGTTGCGGACCAGCTGAGGGATATAATCCTGTGGAATATGTTAGCAAACACATTCCAGTTAGGCAGTAAGATATCCAAGAAGACCAGTGATGAAAATATTCTAAAGTAATGTTTGTAGGCTCTTGAAGCTCTGAGATAGATGACATCACTCAAGGAATGCCAATGGAAATAGATAGCAAGGACAGAACCCTGAGAGCCCCCATATTTAAGGGTAGAAAAGGAGAATTTGACAGACTGAAAGGAGCAATCAGAAAGCAATTTGTGGAAGACCAGTAGAAAATCATGTACCAAAAGTTTTAGGAAGAAATGAATAGTCCAATTCTGTCAAATACAACTGAGAAATTCAATAGTAAGAGAAAAGTGTTATGAATTGGTAGTGTGGAAGCCACCTGTGACTTTGGCTAGAGTAGTTTCAGTAGTGAGGGGACAGAGAAGCCTGACTGAGGTAGGTTGAAAATTGATCAAACAGAAATAGTGAATATAGGCCGGGTATGGTAGCTCACACCTGTAATCCTAGCACTTTTGGAGGCCAAGGTAGGAGGATTGCTTGAGCCCAGGAGAGTTTGCGACCAGCCTGGGCGACAGAGCAAGAACCTGTCTGTCCATCTGTCTCTCTCTTCATATATATATTTAAATATATATTTCTTTATATATATAAACAGCGAAAATAGAATATTCATTTTCAGAAGAGTTCTCATGAATAGAAGAAGAAAAAGGATTATATCTAGATGGAGGATTGCAAGGTCAAATAAAGATTTTTCTTGTTTTTAAAGTATGTAGTAGACTTGAAAAATGTTTCTGTGCTAAAGGAAATGAACCAAAGTAATGGTGTAGGGAAAGAGATAGAAGGTAAAAGTGAGACAGTAGATAACTGATAGGAACAGGTCTCAGGGGAGTGGTCTAAAACACTAAATAAGGAGTTAGTCTGGAACAGAAGTTAGGCTGGCTAGAAAGAGAATTAACTCATCCTTTATGACTTAAATATCTATTTCCTGTTATGATTTAGCCTTACTATACAGGATGACATTCCCATTCTTTACTCCAGAAGAACTTAAAGTATATCCAATGAGCAGTTTTATCAATTTGTTATACATAGATAAAAATTTCTATTTATATACAGTATAACTTATATTTGGATATTATAATTGTCATGTATATTTAGTTAAGACTAATCTGCTTGCCCTGACTGCTATTGAGACTAGCAAAAACCTTTCTGAAATACGATAGGATAATGTGTCTTCTGTTTCTTTTAAAATTCTTTCCTCTTTTTACAGCTGTTAAGCACATAGTGGGCACTCAATAAAATTACAACTAACATAAAATTTGGAAAATGTGTGAATTACAAAGATATAGCCCAAAATATAAAAGGTACTCATTATTGAGAGTTTAAATTCTTTAAACTTATTAACTCTAAAAATTAATACCAGTTTTTAGTAGGTGCCTTTTACTGTACCAAAATCCAACCTGTTACTAGGCATAAGAGGTTTTTTTTCCTTTCTTCTTTTCTATTTTCTTTCTTTTCACATCAATGTACTGATGTTGTAACTAAGTTTAACGGAGTCACATCTTACACAATAGCATGAAAACCCAGACATCCTGCTTTTGAACCACAAAAGGATTCTAGGCATAAGAATATGATTTGGCCATTAAGAAAAAATTGGGCTGAGCGCAGTGGTTCATGCCTGTAATCCCAGCACTTTGGGAGGCTGAGGCAGGCAGATCACCTGAGGTCAGGAGTTCAAAACCAGCCTGGCCAACATGGTGAAACCCTGTCTGTACTAAAAATACAAAAGTTAGCAAGGTGTGGTGGCAGGCACCTGTAATCCCAGCTGTTTGGGAGGCTGAGGCAGGAGAATCGCTTGAACCCACTGGGTGGAGCTTGCAGTGAGCTGAGATTGTGCCATTGCACTCCTGGGGGACAAGAGTGAGACTTTGTCTCCAAAAAAAAAAAAAAAAAAAATTGGGCTGGGCGTGGTGGCTCATGCCTTTAATAAAAAAACTTTGAGAGGCTGGGTTGGAGGATTGCTTGAGCCCAGGAGTTCAAGACCAGCCTGAGTAACATAGTGACACCCTGTCTCTATAAAAAAAAATTTTTTAAATAAAAAATTGGCTGGGCACAATGACTCACACCTGTAATCCTAGCACTTTGGGAGGCTGAGGTGGACAGATCACCTGAGGTCGGAAGTTTGAGACCAGCTTGACCAACATGGGGAAACCCCATCTCTACTAAATATATATAATTAGCCAGGCATGGTGGCGCATGCCTGTAATCCCAGCTACTCGGGAGGCTGAGGCAGGAGAATCACTTGAACCCAGGAGCCGGAGGTTGCTGTGAGCCAAGATTGTGCCATTGCACTCCAGCCTGGGCAACAAGAACAAAACTCTGTCTCAAAAAAAAAAAAAAATTGTTGTTGATGATAACTTGGTAGACTTCCAGCTGGAAGCATCTTTATTTTATTTTATTTTTTTACTTATTTTTTGAGGTGGAGTCTTGCTGTGTCACCCAGACTAGAGTGCAGTGGCATGATCTTGGCTTACTGCAACCTCTACCTCCCAGTTTCAGGCGATTCTCTTGCCTCAGCCTCCTGAGTAGCTGGGATTATAGGCACTTGCCACCATACTCAGCTAATTTTTGTATTTTTGTTAGAGACAGTGTTTCACCATGTTGGCCAGACTGGTCTCAAACTCCTGACCTTGTAATCCACCTGCCCTGGCCTCCCAAAGTGCTGGGATTACAGGCGTGAGTCACCGTGCCTGGCCGGAGCATATTTATTTAAAAGCATGTATTGTAAAGCTCCATGTGAGAATAGAATGCTACCTTGAGTACATAATGAGGTGTGGGGAAAAGTCCAGGCTACTATCTTAAGGCCAGTTACAAATCCTTGGTGATTTCAAATTTGTTGGATTCATTTGATGGTAATGATAGCAGGAGAAAGAAATTGTGCACATGAAAAGGGATTTTCTAGAGAAAAGCCTGTGAACTTTTGAAAGGTTTTTGGTAAGTTTACCAAATTGCTTTCTAGAACAGTTGTATTAGTTTATACTTCCATCACTAATAGCAGTGAGTATGCCCCAGACATCATTTTCCAAATATTAATAATTACATTCTCATTTTAGAAGAAGTTAAAACTGGCATTGTATATTCAGGTATTAGGACAGCTACATATCAATGGCTGAAACCAAGTTTTCAGCCATTGAGTTCTGTAACCAAATGACTTCCTGTACATCTTAAGAAGCAAATAATGCGGTTTTTTTCTCAGAAAATGTCTGGAGATGTTTGTTTGTTTGCTTGTTTTTCTCCTTGAAGCCTGTAAAAGTTTGAGTTCATTTTAAAGTTTTGGGGGAATTTTCAAGTTCTGATTTCATCTATCAAGTATACTTTTCATAATTATTTCAGTTTATTAATTAGGTAACGGGGAAAATAGGCATTACAGTTGGTTCACAATTCCCTAACTCCATTTAATATAAGGAGTTTAATAAAGGAGTTTTATTTCTCCTTTTCACTGTAAAACTATCCTACTATTCTTTGGTGGCCAACTGACAATAAACTTATAGCTACTATAACTGGCGTTTGAGAAATCTTCAATACTTCATATATGTACAGATGCTGGCAGTGTATCAAATTCTAGTTTCTAGTCTTTGTGTCTTTAAAAAATCTTTAGTCATTTAACACTTTGTTATTCTTACATTCCATTTGTGATAACTGGTTACATGTTTGTATTTGAAGACAATCACAATTTAGAATATATAATGGGTACACAGATAGTACTCTGTATCTTTTAGATTTCCTTATACCTATGAAAGATGTTATTCAGAACTCAATATATTCATTTTACTTTGATATAAATATTTTTCTAAAAACAAATAATTGAGCCATAAATGAATTGTTGTGAGATATGCTGTTTGGTCCCTTGGGCTGAAGGCTTAATATTAATAAAAAGACTCCCAAACTGAGCCAGGAATCCTGAGGCTTAGCCCTAATTAGCTTCATAACCATGAGCACATTCACTTATCTTTGTATCTTTATAAAATGTCCTACACAAAGAATGTTATTTTTATGAAAGTATTACTCAAATACGAGGTAGTATTCTTAGGGAAAAGAAAAAACCTTTTGCCTTTGAGATTTGGGATGGGAGGGAAGTAACTTTCTTAATTAAATTCAGAATGTACTATTAGACAAGACGGCACAGTGTAAAGCAAGAGTCAGAACTCATTTGCTTACCAAAGCCAGGCAGGCAGCATGAATATATGAATTGGGCCTATATAAGATTTAGGGAATTGTTGGAGTCTCTGTGTATCTCTTGTCTAAAAATCAGATTAATTAAAAATATATACCATGAGAGTTATACAGAACAGTTCTACAGGGAGCTTCCAGTTTCAGCCTCTGGTTTAAAGAATAAAATGGGCCCAGTGTGTTGGCTCATACCTATAATCCCAGCACTTTGGGAGGCCAAGGCAGGTGGATTGCTGGAGCGCAGGAGTTTGAGATCAGCCTAGGCAACACAATGAGACCCTGTCTCTACAAAAAATAGAAAAATTAGCTGGTCTTGGTGGTGCACGCCTAGTCCTAGCTACACGGCAGACTGAGGTGGATCACTTGAGCCTAGGGGAGTCGACCTGCAGCTGTGATTGTGTCACTGCACTCTATCCTGGGTGACAGAGTGAGACCCTGTCTGGAAAAAAAAAAGAGAGAGAGAGGAAAGGAAAGAAAAGAGAGAAAGAGAGGAAGAAAGAGAAAGAGAATGAAAGAAGGAAAAGAGAAAGACAGGAAAAGATGCTGGACCAGAAATGAAAGACCCAAGTCTGCCATTAATTGGCTGGGCAATCTTGGGCAGGTCCCTGCCTCTCTTCCAGTCTCAGTTCCCCCCTCTGTGTGAGGTAAACTAAATCTGTATAACACCCCTTCTAGTTTCTGAGAATTACTTTTTACATTAATAATTAACTTATATTCTTGGTGGCAGCAAACGAATTCACCTGAGTGTGTTTTCTGTCTTCCTGTTTCATCTCCCAGGTAGTTGCTGTATCTCATATCTGTTGTTAACTCACTAAGGTTAGGACACAGATGAGGAGGCCAAAGAACGTTATGATACTTTGAGGAATTATCTTATTTATTCATCATATTGGCTAGAGAAAGTGCTATGACTCATGCAAAATTTATTAAGGAGAGACTAGGAATGAGACTATAATGTGTAAAATTCTTTTCCACCTTTTAAAATTCAGGAAGAGAATCTTCTGGCTATATTATTCATTGTAAATAAATAAATAAAATTCCTCACAAAATCCGAGTCAGGGAGGAGAGTAGTATTAGCTTAATATAGTTTAGAAGTAGGAAGTATCCCAGTGTTTATGATATAAGTGGGCTGCATTAATAGCAGAATCCTGGACTCCCAAGGTGAAACTTGGATTTTATTTAGCCTCTCTACAGAATTCAACTCACTGCCTATACTCAGAATGCACAAGTGCACTCTCCTCACATTTCTATATGTCTGCATCTTCTAGGTGTGTAATTTGGGATTTTTCTCTCTTAATTTTTGTGGGTCTGTTTTCTGTATATATATTTATGGGGTATGTGAGATTTTTTGATACAGGCATGTAGTGTGTAAAAATCACATTATGGAAAATGGGGTATCCCTCCCTCAAGCAGTTATCCTTTGTGTTATAATCCAGTTATACTCTTTTGTTCTTTTAAAATGTACAATTATTATTGACCATAGTCACCCTGCTGTGCTGTCTTCCAGACAGGGTCTTGCTCTGTCATCTAGACTGGAGTATAGTGGCATGATCTTGGCTTACTGCAGCCTTGACCTCCTGGACTAAGGCAGTCCTCCCACCTCAGTCTCCCGAGTAGCTGGGACGGCAGGCACAAGTTACCATGTCTGGCTAATTTTTAAATTTTTTGTAGAGACAGGATCTCACTATGTTGCCCAGACTGGTCTTAAACTGCTAGACTTAAGCAATCTGGCAAACTCCCAGACTCACGTAATCTGGCAAACTCCCAAAGTGCTGGGATTACAGGCGTGAGCCACCCTGCTGAGCTAAATACTAGGTTTTATTCATTCTATTTTTTTTTTTTTTTGGTACCCATTAACCATCCTTACCTCCCCCTTACCCCTCTGCTACTCTTCCTAGCCTCTGGTAACCATCCTTCTCTATCTCCATGAGTTCAACTGTTTTGATTTTTAGACCCATAAATAAATGAGAATACAAGATGTTTGTCGAATTTCTGTGCCTTGCCATTTCACTTAAAGTAATGACCTCCAGTTTCATCCATGTTGTTGCAAATGACAGGATCTCATTTTTTAAATGACTGAATCTCCATTGTATATAAGGGCCACATTTTCTTTATCCATTCATCTGTTGATAGACACTAAGGTTGCTTCCAGATCTTGGCTATTGTAGACAGTGCTGCAACAAACATAGGAGTACATATACCTCTTTGATATACTGATTTCTTTTCTTTCAGGTATATACCCAGCAGTGGGATTGCTAGATCATATGGTAGCTCTATTTTTAGTTTTCTGAGGAACCTCCAAACTATTCTCCATAGTGGTTGTATTAATTTAGATTCCCATCAACAGTTTACAAGGGTTCCCTTTTCTCCACATCCTCGTCAGCATTCATTATTGTCTGTCTTTTGGATAAAAGCCATTTTATCTGGGGTGAGATGTTATCTCATTGTAGTTTTGACTTGCATTTCTCTGATGATCAGTGATGTTGAGTACCTTTTCATATGCTTGTTTGCCATTTGTATGTCTTCTTTTGAGAAATGTCTATTCAAGTCTTTTGTCCATTTTTTAATTGAATTATTAGATTTTTTTTTCCTGTAGAGTTGTTTGGAGCTCCTTATGTATTCTGGTTATTAATCCCTCATCAGATTGGTAGTTTGCAGATATTTTCTTCCATTCTGTGGGTTGTCTCTTCACTTTGTTGGCTATTTTCTTTGCTGTGCAAAAGCTTTTTACCTTGATTTCATCCCATTTGTCCATTTTTGCTTAGGTTGTCTGTGCTTGGTGGGATATTACTGAAGAAATCTTTGCCCAGTTCAAGATCCTGGCGCATTCCCCCAATGTTTTCTTATAGTGGTTTCATAGTTTGAGGTCTTAGATTCAATTCATATTTGATTTTTGTATGTGATGAGAGGTAGAGGTCTAATTTTGTTCTTCTGCATATAGATATTCAGTTTTTCAGCACCATTTAAGAGGCTATCTTTTCCCCAGTGTATGTTCTTGACACCTTTCCTGAAAATGAGTCACTACAGATGTGTGGATTTCTTTCTGGGTTCTCTTTTATGTTCCATTGGTTTGTGTGTCTGTTTTCATGCCAGTACCATGCTGTTTTGGTTACTATTGCTTTGTAGTATAATTTGAAGTAATATGATTCCTCCTTTTTGTTGTTGTTGTTCTTTACTTAGGATAGCTTTGGCTATTCTGGATCTTTAATGGTTCCATATAAATTTTATGGTTGTTTTTCCTATTTCTGTGAATGTCATTGGTATTTTGATATAAATTACATTGAATCTGTAGATTGCTTTGTGTATGTACTATGAACATTTTCACAGTATTGATTCTTCTAATCCATGAACATGGAATATCTTTCCATTTTTTTGGTGTCTCCTTCAACTTTTTAAATCAGTTGTTTATAGTTTTCATTGTAAGTATGTATACAAACTGGTAATTACAAATTGTGATAATTCTATGACTGAAACAGTGAGGAGTACATAGATTGGATGTTAGGCAAGGCCTCCATTATGGAGTTATACTGAGTGAAGTTTGAAGAATAAACAGGAGCCAGCCATAGGGTAAAAGGAAAAGAGTCATTTAAACAAAAGGCATATTCAGAGCCTCAAGGTGGGAGAGAGTTTGGCATGTTTGAGGAGCTTGAAGGGAGGACAGTGTGGCTGGATCATAATGTAGTGGAGCTGAATGAGGAAACTATAGAGAAGTAGACAAGGATGGAATCATATGAGGCTTTACCAATTGTAGTGAGAAATTTGAATTTTTTTTCCCCCAAGAACTATGGGAATACCACTGAAAGGTTTTCAATATGAGAGTGACCATGTTTGTGCTTTCAAAAGATGGTTTTGGATGCTGTGTGGAAAAGAGACTATGGGACATAAGGGTGGAAAGAAGGAGGCCAGTAGGGAGGCAACTGCAGGTAAGAGGTGATACTCAGAGACAACAAGAGTTAAATAAATTTAAGACATATTTTGGATATAGAAACTGCAGGGCTTACTGATAAGTTGAACAGGAGGCTTGAGGCAAAGGGTCAAGGATCACTCCAGATTTCTGATTAGAGCAACTGAGGTGTATGTTTGCATTGTTTTCTGAGATAAGGAATACTAGTCCTGGACAGGCTTGTGGGGAGAGAATGGAAGTTGAAATGGGGTGTATAGTTCTAACATGGTAAGTTTCAGATGACTGTGAGACTCTCAAAGGTGATGACACATAGTTGATTGTATGAGTTCAGAGTTTAGAGAGAGTGATATACAGACAGTCTCCAACTTACCATAGTTTGACTTAATGATTTTGTGACTTTATGATTTTTTTAACTTTATCAGTATTTAGCCTCCTAAATTGAGAAGCAGCTGCACATTTGGGAGTCACTAGCAAATAGTTGATATTAGAAGTCCTGGGACTAATGGGATCACTTGGGGGAGAGTTATAGAGAGAGAAAAGAGGGCTCAGGACCAACTCAATCTTTTGAAAATCTGCAGCATTATAATTAACTTAATTTTCTGACTGAGTTAGATGTTATCTGACAGTCACAGAGAATTCTGCATCTCTATGCTCTTTTCACAGCTCAGAAAGGTAATTTAATTATTTATTTGTAAATAATTAAAGTGTTAGGCTGTTCTCATGTTGCTATAAGATCATACCCAAGACTAGGTAATTTATAAAGAGGTTTAATCAACTCACAATTCAGCATGGCTGGGGAGGCCTCAGGAAACTTACAATCATGGTGGAAGGCAAAGGGGAACCAAAGCATCTTCTTTACCAGGCAGCAGGAAGGAGAAGTGCCAAGCAAAGCAGGGAAGAATCCCTTCTAAAACCATCAGATCTCATGAGAACTCACTCACTATCATGAGAACAGCATGGAGGAAACTGCCCATGATTCAATTAAGTCTACCTGGTCTCTCCCTTATGGGGTTATAGGGAGTTCAATTCAAGATGAGATTTGGGTGGGGACACAAAGCCTAACCCTATCAAAATATTTATTTATAAAACAAACCAAATTTATTTTTTAAGTTAAACATGTCAATCTGAAACCCACTCACACCTTCCTCATTTTTTTGAGACAGAGTCTTGTTCTGTCACCCAGGCTGGAGTGCAGTGACACAATCTAGGCTCACTGCAACCTCTGCCTCCCAGGCTCAAGCGATCCTCCCACCTTGGCCTCTTGAGTAGCTGGGACTACAGGCATGCACCACCATGCTCAGCTAATTTTTGTATTTTCTGTAGAGATGGGTTTTGCCATGTTGCCCAGGCTAGTTTCAAACTGAGCTCATGCAAGCCACCCACCTCATCCTCCCAAAATGCTGGAATTATAGGCATGAGCTGTTGTGCCCAGCCTGAAAAACCCTTTAAATAAAATATCTTTCTTTAGCCTATTAATAAATTTTTCTGGAAACCAATCATTATTTTGAACACTTCCCTTTTAAGGGAAAATAATATAGAAAGTGTAGGAAACTGGACCATATATCAAATTTGCCAAGAACTTTCCCTAGAAGCTTAAGTAAGTCAATCAGTCACTGATAGTAATTTCTGTACTTGTCTATAACCTCTTCTAAAAACAGAATGGAAAATGGAAGGAAACTTTCTCTTGGATGGGGGCTTTCAATTAACTTAAATTTACTGTATTCAGTTCCAGTGTCCTATACCAATAGTAAAAGTTGATTGCTGTTTGCCTTGGAAGTTGATGATGCTACAGTTTAACCTTTCTTCTGGATTTGTGGCTTTGTCTTTTACATTTCTTGTCTCCATGTTTGTTCCATGTGTTTCTTTGGAGATTTTTCTTTTTTTTGAGATGGAGTCTGGCTCTGTCGCCCAGGCTGGAGTGCAGGGGCACAAGTTCGGCTCATTGCAATCTCTGCCTCCCAGGTTCAAGTGATTCTCCTGCCTCAGCCTCCTGAGCAGCTGGTATTACAGGCATGTGCCACCATGCCCAGCCAGTTTTTGTATTTTTAGTAGAGATGGGGTTTCACCATGTTGGCTAGGCTGGTCTTGAACTCCTGACCTTAGGTGATCCGCCTGCCTCAGCCTCCCAAAAGTTCAACTGATTGAACCTCCCAGATTCAAGTGATTCTCATGCCTCAGCCTCCAAAAAATACTTTTTATACTACCAGGAATGTCCACCTATAAGCCCTCCTTCTGTACTCCATATAACCTGTTATGAGACTGCTAGCTTCTCTGCCTTTTTTAAATTTATTTTTTATTTTTGTAGAGATGGGGATCTTGCTATGTTGTTCAGGCTGATCTCAAACTCCTGGCCTGAAGCTGTTCTCCCACCTCGGCCTCCCAAAGTGCTGGGATTATAAGCGTAAACCACCATGCTATGACTTCTTTGCTTTTTTTTTTTTTTTTTTTTTCAAGATGGAGTCTCACTTTGTCTCCCAGGCTGGAGTGAGTGGCGCCATTTCAGCTCACTGCAACCTCTGTCTCCCAGGTTTAAGCAATTCTCCTGCCTCACCCTCCCAAGTAGCTGGGACTACAGGCATGTACCACCATGCCTGGTTAATTTTTTTGTATTTTTAGTAAGATGGGGTTTCACCAGGTTGGCCAGGCTGGTCTCGAACTCCTGACCTCAAATGATCTGCCTGCTTCGGCCTCTCAAAGTGCTGGGATTACAGGTGTGACACCGTACCTGGCCATTCTCTGCCTTCTTTAGTTATTGTTCCTGTACCCACTTAACCTTTTGTAGATATCATTAATCTCTTTTGGGAGGGAGAGAGATTTCTTTCTTTGTTGAGGTAATCTCTGGGAATAGGGATACACACTCTTTTTAATATTACTGTTGTATTTGTTTCTTGAATGGGAGCCAAGAATTCATGCTGCTGTTATACTGTGCTGTTATGGCCACTGGATACTAGTAATATTCGTCACCAATTACATAAGATGCTAAAACAGACTGAAAGCTGTAAACTCAATTCTCAAGAATTGGAGCTGGAGTTAGTTTAAAAACAAAGATGTTCATGATACAAAAGAAATAATTTTACCCTTTAATAACTTTGAAAACCAAAGAGCAAGTATAATGTCTAATAGACCACTGCTTTAATCAGTGTTTTTTTCATTTAACAGAATCAATCAGGCTTATTAAAGGATTTGGCTGAAATAAGAGTTCTCTATGTTGTATTTAGGACACTAACTCATTTCAATATGCTACAATTTAATTACTCACCTGTTGTTGAACATTTGGGCTGATGTATGTAATATAAGAAAAAAATTAGGGAATATTTTTTGTATAAATATTTATACATCTCTCTGTTTCTTTAAAATAAACTCTGTAATCAACTAATACTAAGGGTAATGAATATCTTTAAGATTTATGACACAATTTCATACTACTTTCAGAAAAATTTTACCATTTTACACTCCCAACCATTAGTATGTGAGAGTTCCTCTTTCTCTTTTCCTAGCTTTGGAAACATTTATAGTCTCTTATCTTTGCCACTCTGAAAGCTTGTTTTATTTTGCATTTTTGATTAATTAAGAAGGGCATGTTTATTTTTGATTTATTTTAAAAATTAAATGAATCAGAAAGCACTAATGTAAATAGAACAATATATCTTTATTCCACACTGACATGAAAGGGAATTGCCTACAAATGGCTGCAAGAGAGTATATTTTCAAATCTTGTTGCCTTGAGAAATTAGATGTAAACTTTCAATTCTGCTATGAATATCTCAATCTCTATCCAGTATTCAGTAGGATGTTAACATTCTGAGTCCAATATTCCAGAACATAAATTTGCCAGTTCTCTGAAAACACTAGAACACAAATGGAAAATTCAATAGCTCTACTTCAGTGACTTGCTTATAATCCACCAATGGGCAAAATGCAGGCAAGACTGCCAGCTGCTCTGCATCTGCAAACATTTGTGCAGAACCAATTTTAAGAGCAGATGTTGGAAATAAAGGGGAAAAAAAAAAATTGCAGCCTCCCCTCTGAGAAAGTTAGACCTATCCCGTGACTTCTCATAACCCTGTTAGCCAGAGTTTCATTCCTAAAATACCATATTTTGCTTTCTTACTTTCTCATGTGAAAAGTTTTAGAAATGCTTAAGGAAATCTAACAACTTCAAAAAGTCTTAGTATTGCTTCAGTTGGCCCTGTGTGATGTTGTCATATATAGAGGATTCTTTGTCTGCAATTAGAATTTACTCGTGAAAGATTCCATTCTGACCTTTGGGGTGTGCAGACTTCAGTTGTGTCATATCCATGTAAAAGAAAGCCTGTTTGTTTTGTATTGAGGTAAAAGTTACAGATTCTGAAGAGAAAAACTCTAATAGAAAACTCTTATTTTTTATTAACTAGACAATGAAGGCAACGTAGTTCAGTAGAAATTTGCTAAATCAGTGTCTGAATGATTTCATGTACAGATTTTAGATTTATGATATCAGTATTCCAGGTCTCCAAAGAAGTTCACATAGACCCCGGTAGATGCCTGTATGACATTTGAGTCAATATCCTCACTCACATGTCAGAGTTTAATTAAATCTGGTTCTTTCTGGGATTTGGTTACTGCTAAAAGGCTAAAGAAGTTCTTTTGTTATTATTTGATTTTTAAATTTATTTTTTGTTTACTTTTTTAAACTAGGTAATACATTCACAAAGTTTAAAAGTCAAAACCTTATAAAGGGTATATAGTGAAGTCATCCTCTACTTTTGTACACTGGCCATCTAGTTCTCCTCTTCACAAACGATATTAATAGTTTTCTTTGTCTCTTTGTAGAAGCACTATGCATAGGCATGCAAACACACACACACACACACACACACACACACACACACATTCTTCTCTTTTACTCTAATGGTGACATACTATATACAACATTGCATACCTTGGTTTTTTTTTACCTAGTCTGACTTAGAAATATTTCCATATTAGTACATCAAAAACTTCCTTGTTTTTATTTCAGATAGCATTCCATTATATAGATATACCATAATGTATTTAACCAGTCTCCAGGATATCATTATTATAATAAATGCTGCAGTGAGTAACATTGGGAAAATATCATTTAACATAATTATAATAAATTCCTAGAAACAGACTTGCTGGCCCAAAGGGAATAGTTTTATTTTTAATAGACATAAAGCTAGACACCAGTAGACATTTTTAATAGACATAAAACCCAAGGTCCTATCCTAAAATCAAACCTGAAAAAAATAGTACTGACCAGTATCCCATGCAAGAAGTGCATACCTAAGCTCCAGGTGTTTCTCTAGGATCAGGTCAATGACTATCATAAACATGTTTTAGTATCTATACCTACTGCCTATGAAGAGAGTTCTGGTTTCAACTGGGCCTGTGCTCTGTGCAGGGATTGACATAGACTTTGGGCAACCTTCCTGCACTTCATCTTGTTTCTGAGAAAAAGCCATTGTCAAAAGCAGCTTATCCTTTTCTGCAATTTTCTTTCAGAATAATTCTTTTCTTTGGCAATAATCAAGGGGTCTTATTCA
Source organism: Plecturocebus donacophilus (assembly GCA_004027715.1). NCBI lineage: Eukaryota > Metazoa > Chordata > Mammalia > Primates > Pitheciidae > Plecturocebus > Plecturocebus donacophilus. The sequence goes on from PVKP010020945.1 coordinate 31,709, forward strand.
CAAGGGTCTCTGCTAATCCCTTGCCCTAGGTAGGGTAACTCTTCCCTATGACTTGGCAGTTCCCTATCTTTCATCTCTTCCTTGATGCTCTCCTATTTTGAGTCTCTAGTCTCTTGGTTTTGTTAGTTAGGGCTAAATTCTTGTCCTGACTCTTGCCATTGGCCTGAAGTTTAGGTACCCAAGGTGTTTCTCTTTGGCCTCCATAAAGACACAAAGCATCCCAAGCAAGGGACACTACAACAGGACAGCCCTGTAGCTATCTCTGGAGCCCTACTTCAAACCTGAGTTTCGACTCACCAGCAAGCTGCTCTTAAGGTATGGTTGGCTTGGATTTTGAGCAACCAACACTCTTGATTGTAGGAGGCATTCCTTGATCACTGAAGCCCTAGATTACTAAGATTCTCCCTTTAGCTTTTGAGTTTCTCACCCCAATGGCTCTTATGACACCTCCCAATTATGGTTTAGTAGGTAAGATCCTTTGTATTGGTCATCTCTCTGGAATCTCTGTCCCTTGAAGCAATTTCTGAGTTCATCTCCAAAATCCTTTCCCTAAGATGGAAACTAGCTTAGAGAAATGTTCATTTCTTTGACAAATATCTTTTCTTTAGACACTCTCACTCCTCTGTTCTCTGGCTCTGGGGCATTGTTATTTTATGGCGAGAACCTTTGGAACACTTCTACTCTCATCCCTTTACTTATTTCCTGACATTGCTCAACCTGTAGTCCCCTCTGAACTACCTCTATTAGCACTCCATAAAGTCCCACTTTTCTAGGTTATTTTCCATGATGCTGGATGAGAGGGGCTGAAAAGTCTGCTTGTTTTTCTCCCCATCCAGGGGAATGGGGAGGATTCTGCAGGCCTAATATTTGACAGGGCTTCTTCCAAAAATTCTCTGGTAGGAACTGAATTTATTTATTTATTTATTTTATTTTATTTTATTTATTTATTTATTTGGAGATGGAGTCTTGTTCTATTGTTCAGGCTGCAGTGCAGCAGCATGATCTTGCCTCACTGCAACCTCCGCCTCCTGGGTTCAAGCAATTCTCCTGTCTTAGCCTCCCAGTTAGCTGGGACTATAGGCACATGCTGCCATGCTTGGCTAATTTTTCGTATTTTTAGTAGAGATGGGTTTCACCATGTTCTCCAGGCTGGTCTCGAACTCCTGAGTTCAGGCAATCCACCCACATTGGCCTCCCAAAGTCCTAGGATTACCAGCATGAGCCACCACACCCAGACGGGAACTGAATTTTATGTGAGCACCTTTCTGCCTCCATGAGGGTTTCCCCCAAGGCACTTGGCAACCTCACCATGGTGTTGGCTACTGAAATGTGGTGACTGGTGCGGGGTGGCTCACTTCTGTAATCCCAGCACTTTGGAAGGCCGAGGCGGGAGGATCATCTGAGGTTAGGAGTTCAAGACCACCCTGACCAACAGGGTGAAACCGCATTGCTAAAAAGATAAAAAAATTAGCGGTGTGGTGGTGCACACCTGTAATCCCAGATACTTGGGAGGCTGAGACAGGAGAATAGTTTTAACCCAGGAGGCGGAGGTTGCAGTGAGCCGAGATCCCACCATTGCACTCCAGCCTGGGCAACAAGAGCAAAACTCCATCTAAAAAAAAAAGAAAAAGAAATGTGGGTGACTGAGAAGAAAGGCAGACTAGGAAAAAATGTGTAATTGGGCTTCTCTCATCTTTAACAATTTTATGGATTCAAGGATTTTGAGGAATAGGTACTACCTCTGCTGTACCCAAAATTGACTATGAGTTTTTAGTATATGTCAAAGGTTTAGATCAGGGAAGAAGAGCCCTAGAGAGTTATTCAGGTGATGTTCTCCTCAGATAGTTTTAATCATTAGTATAACTATTTCTCCAAGGAATAGGGAATGAATCTCTTTGAAAGATTATACCTGAGGTTTACAAGCTTTCACTTAGCTCCTTCTAAGCAGCTTCTCCATCATAGTGCATAGATTACAAAAATGACCTTGCTACAGTGTGAGGACATCTTGTGGTCAGAATGCTATATAGGAAATTAATTACAAATATAAGGCCATCACTCACTTTACTCCCAGTTCAGCCTGGTAGTCCTTAACTTTAGGTATCTCTAGCCTTTCTTGATATCAATCTAGGTTCCTCCTTTAATACTAGAGCTAAATCCTTCAGCTCTCTTATTTATTAAAGAAGGAATAGAGCTCTTTACTTGTGAGGAAATAGGTTCTTTTCACAATCATCTGACACCTAACTTGGTAATGTCTCACGGTTCTATCTAAGTAACAGTGATCTTTCTGCACTTGTCTTTCTTTCCTGGCATACATGCACAGACAAATGTCCAAGGGAGGCTTTTCTCTCCTTTCTTTCTCAGTGTCTTCTTTTCTTCAAATGCCTTTCTGAAGTTCCTTAGTTTCTCTAAAATAGCTGCCTTTTTGCTGTTCAAACCTTCATTCTGTAAAGAAATACAGAACTCGACCTTTTTGCACACATACAGTGATCATATTACATGTTACACACATTAGCATCTCTAAAACCTAATTGACTTTGATAGCCCAGGTTCCAAATCAAGCTACACAGACTTTTTTTTGTTACGTGTTTGTGTGGCAGGTGCTGGGGGAAGTTGGTGATTGTGTTTAAACCACAGATAACTCTCATATATTCGTCTGAAAAGGGAAATAAAAAACTAAAAGGCTACAGTTTTAAAGACTGTAAAAATAATATGTAAAGTGATTTCCAAGTGAATTGAGGTCAAAAGAATTGCATGTTTTTAGCACACATAGAGTTAACTTTACAATATCTCCTTGGTTTGCCAGCCTGCTGTCACCTCATGAAGTTGACAGGTCTGATCTTTTAAAAACTCCTACACAGGGCTTGATATGGTGGCTCGTGTCTGTAATTCCAGCACTTTGGGAGGCAGCAGGAAGATCACTTGAGCCAATGAGTTTGAAACCAGCCTGGGTAATAGGGAGACCCCATTTCTACAAAAAAAAAAAGAAAAAATCAAAAAGATTAGCTGGGCATGGTGGCACATGGCCTATAGTTTCAGCTACTCAAGAGACTAAGGTGGAAGGATCGTGTGAGCCCTGGAAGTGGGAGGTTGCAATGAGCCAATATGGCGCCACTGTACTCCATCCTGGGCAACAGAGCAAGACCCTGTCTCTAAAATAAATAAATAAATAAATAAATAAAACTCCTACACAGAACAGGATGGAAATAAGCAGCTAACTTGTTAATACCAGAAGCCAACCCAAAATGGAAAATAATAGAATATTTTGTTTGCCTAAACAGACAGAAACCAGCCTCTTTATGGATTACATTTCAGTTCTCCTCAGCCACTTAATTAGCAGCCGGCCACATAACTCGAAGAGTTTTTCTTTTGTGTCTCAAGATTCCAGGTCTAGAAGTTCTGAGATGCTATTGCCATTTTTAGCTCATTGTTCTTTTCATGGGTTTTCAGACAGGATTGAACATCTACCACTGGATCCTTGGCTTTTCCCTGTCTTTATAAAGTTGTTTATTAACTTGTTTTTTTGGTTTTTTTTGGTGGATGATTACTTTTCAGAATCTGTCATAGTACTAACTTAATATGCATTTTACACTATATAGGTGTTTATCAAATACAAGTAGCAGCCCTCTATGTAAACTTAATAACTTGTACCTATGAATGACTGCTTTTGCATCTCACTAGAGATAACCCCACTTTCCTTTTGTTGGTTTTGCTGTAGTTGCTAGTTTAGGAATCCAAGCATTAGTTAGGAATGTTTCTGTGAGAAAACATAATTCAGTATCTACATATAAATTTCTGAATGATTTTTGTACTGCTGGTTTCCGATTAATTGATTTTTCTACACTGGTTTCAAATTCTTCCAGCATAGTCTCCTTTGCTTGCTTGCTCGCTCGCTTTCCTTCTCTTCTCTTCTCTTCTCTTCTCTTCTCTTCTCTTCTCTTCTCTTCTCTTCTCTTCTCTCTCTCTTTCTTTTTCTTTTTTCTGAGACAGAGTTTCACTCTGCCACCTAGGCTGGAGTACAGTGGCACAATCTCAGCTCACTGAAGCCTCCGCCTTGTGGGTTCAAGTGATTCTCCTGCCTCAGCCTCCTGAGTAGCTGGGACTACAGGCTCCTGCCACCATGCTTGGCTAATTTTTTGTATATATTTTTTTTAAGACAGGGTTTCACCATGTTGGTCAGGCTGGTCTTGAACTCCCAACCTCAGGTGATCCGCCCGCCTTGGCCTCCAAAGTGCTTGGATTACAGGCGTGAGCCACCATGCCCAGCCAATTTTTTGTATTTTTAATAGATATGGGGTTTCACTGTGTTGACCATGCTGGTCTTGAACTCCTGACCTCAGGTGATCCGCCCACCTCAGCCTCCCAAAGTGCTGAGATCACAGGCGTGAGCCTCCATGCCCGGCCTGTTCCCTTATTTCTAATCTTTGTAAATTTATTGTTCTTCATCTTCTGTTAGTCTTTAGAAGACACTAATTTTTAATTAATCACAGTTAGACTTTGTTCCAGGTCCCATTGCTATTTTCTCTTCAGCTTCAACTATTTCTGTCTTTTGTAGGTTAAATTATGAAACCAAACCCCACTTGGGTTCAGTGAAAATTGTGATAGGAATTAAGGTCAGCAAAGTCTTCTTCCCCTTCAAGGAATAATTTTTTAGAGTAATTCTGATTTCTTCTTTGTATCCATGATTCTTCCTTAAACCAGGGTTAGAAGTTCCTTAGAGCTCTAATGATACAGTGCATTTTTACTCTCAGCAAATTATCTACTATGGAGAGGTTGAATCCCAAGTCCTCCCTGTTTATTTTATAGACTGGATAGGAAACTGGGTTGTAAAGCTTTCCTACTGGGGATCTCTAATTTCCAAATTGAATTTAAACTGCTGATACTTTTTCTTCCCTCCAAGCTCTGATGTTAAAATAATAAATGTTATCTCTCAGCACAGCAGCAGTGATTTAATTGTGGTGCTGTATCAATCTTAAGTTGCAGAAATTACTTCATACTTCTTTTAATTTTAGACTTACCATTTAAAATTTTAAGTCTCTTTCTGTATCTGAGTCAAGTATCTGTAATAAAGAAGACATTTCTCTCTTATTTCAACTTGGTTGTAGAGAAACTGTTTCTTCAATGCCTGGAGAAGACATTGAAATTTGGAGACCCACTGCTTAACTGTTTTCATAGGAGTGATATGATTCCACCATTCTGGTTTTAATGTAGTGATTTAAGTGCTATGTACTGAAGGAAATACTTTGGACCAGTGCTTCTGAAACTTTAATATATATCTGAATTACCTGGAGGGCTTGTGAAAAACACGTTTCTGGGCTCTACATCAGATTTTTATTTGGCAGATCAGGGGTGGGACCCAAGAATTTGCATTTCTAGCCAGTTGTCAGGTAATGCTGCTGATCTGGAGACCACACTTTGAGAATCACTGCTTAGAGGATTTTTTTCTCTTATTTCAGAAACATGCACTTTTAGGGAAGCTGATTGTATTAGAAAAACAGAATGGAAAAAATACGAAAAACAAAACTACCTCAAGGAGATGACAGGGTTTGGTGTTTGTTTGTTTTTTTTAAGTAAATATTCAGATTATTTCTGTGTGAGGTTATGAATTTGCTACTACAAGTAATGTGGCAAGTATGGGATCTGAGATGCAATCAAGTGAACGTTCAAAGAATGATAAGCAAAACCTTTAAATCTTGTCACTGGTAGTTGCAATAGAAGACTTAGAAGGACAAGGAGAGACATTGTGAGAGTATGAATATATCTAAGAGACCTGAATTAAAATCTCTACTGTGCCACTTAGACTTCATTCATATTAATCTGGAGTATGTAACCTAACTGGGTTGTTTTAGTATTGTTATTTATTTATTGAGACGGAGTTTTGGTCTTGTTGCCCAGGCTGGAAGTACAGTGGTGCGATCTCAGCTCACTACAACCTCTGCCTCCCAGGTTCAAGCGATTCTACTGACTCAGCCTCCTGAATACCTGGGATTACAGACACGTACCACCACACCCAGCTAATTTTTTATATTTTTAGTAAAGATGGGGTTTCATCATGTTGGCCAGGCTGGTCTTGAACTCCTGATCTCAGATGATCCACCTGCCTCGGCCTCCTAAAGTGCAGGGATTACAGGTTTGAGCCACTGCACCCGGCCTAGTATTGAATGAGATGATAAATCTGAAATGCTTTGCTTATGGTAGCTGTCCATCAAAGTTACTTTCATAGACGCTAGCCTTCTCAGTTGCGTTTGTACACTCAGGAATCTTTTCAAAGTCTAAGGGTGATAAATTTTATACAAAGTAATTACTCATAAAAAATTGGATCCCAACAATTACACCCCTGTCATACTGCAGAAGTGTAGACATAGAAGATATTGACCTTATTCTCCAAGCACACAAAATCTATTTATAGAGTTAGGAAATTTTCCTTTGAAAGTACCAGAATACTATATTAAAAGTGGGATAATTTTTAAGATGAGAAGGCCAGGAGCAAGGCAGTTATAGACTTGATATAGTGATCAATATAGTTGTCAAGGTTCCGAGTTCTGTCTACTCTACCATCTTTAACATGCTGCCTTTTGCTCTTGGGCTTCTCCTTTTGAGATCACAAAATGGCTGTCACAGCTCTAGATATCAAATCTGGATAACTGCATCCAAAGGCATAGAAAGGGCAGTTTTTTCCCTTCAAATCTCCTTTGTCAAGGTGGAAAACTTTTCCCACAAGCCCATGGCAGATTTGCCTTCAAGTCTTTGAGACCAGGATTAGGATTTATGACTGTGCTGGGCTTCAGGGAGGCTAAGCTGAAAAGGCAGGTTCTTGGAATTGTCAGCCTGAGTACTGGCACTGGTAGGTAAGAAAGGTGAGAGATGACTGTTGGGTAGACAACAGAAACTACCACAGGGATACAAGACTATACACAGATTAGAGAACAGTTCTGGGCAATTTATCATTAGGCTGAATCGTGTGCTCTAGGCCAGGAGTTAGGAATCTTTTTCTTGTTGTTAAGGGCCAGTTAGTAAATATTTCAGGCTTCACCTAAAGATGCCAAAAGCCACATATGGTCTCTGTTACACATTCGTTGCCTTTTCTTTTCTTTCTTTCTTTCTTTTTTTTTTTTTTTTTAATGCAAAAGCCATTCTTAGTTTGCTGGCCATATAAAAACGGGCTGTGGGCCACATTTGGCCCACAGGCTATAGTTTGCCAACCCCTGCCTACACAAGGAGGGTTCAGAAGGAAGCTCCTATTTCAGTGAGATTGAAGTCATCATTTTGAAGCTTCCTGAAATTCTGGGATTTGATTAGTGCTTTGAAGGATGGGTGAGATTTGGACTGAGAGATGTGTTCCTTCTGAAGAGCACAGTGAGTGGAGAAACAAGCCTATGATGCTTACCATAACACAGTTGTGTGTTACAGGCAATGAGTGAACAGCAGCAATACCTCTGCAAATGAAATAGGCTAATTGCAGGCCAGAGTTAGGGAGTAATGTGGCATGAATATCTTGATTGTCTTGGTCAGTGACAGGCCAAGCTGCTAAGAGGCTCTGAGAAATGAAGATGCTCTTTTGGCTTAAAGCCTCCATGTTGATCTGGAGCCCAAGGGAGGCAGTGTTTCATTTAACAATTGGCTCTTCTAGTGGGAGCTGTTGCTACTACTACTAATTAAGGAACAAATATCATGTGTTCAGGGGAATGAAGACTATTGGCCTCTAAATTATACCTACATACAAATATTATAATATCTTCAATTTATGTTATCTTTATGGCAACAAAGAAGAATTGCAACAACTAATACTAAGTCACTTATTCACTTATTCATTGAATGAACATGTATTGAATGCTTACTGTGTGTCAGGCCCTGGCGGTACAAATTGAGAAGCTCATAGTCCAGAGGGGGATAAAGAATTACAGTAATGAGTTAAGGGAGTTAGAAAATGTGTGTGCAAGGAACTGTGGATGCCTAGAAGAAGGAGGAATTAGGTTGCTAATCATATATAACTTTAAAATAGGAAGATTACCCTGGATTATTGGGACAGGATGCAACATAATCAGTCACAAAGGCTGTTAAAGTAGAAGAGGGACACCCAAAACTATAAAAAGGCTGAAAGACAACCTAGGCAGTACCACTCTGGACACAGAAACAGGCAAAGATTTTATGATAAAGATGCCAAAAGCGGGGAGAGAGATCCAAGATGGCCGATCACTAGCAGCTGAGGATTGCAGCTCCCAGTAAAAGCGCAGAGAGCCAGTGGA